>JAOUQU010230403.1:0-13775 GCA_028566735.1 Ammoglanis amapaensis
TCGCGAATCGTTTTACGCATTTGCTGAGTTTTGGCAGACATATGTCTTACTTTCGGGGTACGGCTTATATTAGCCGATCCCCCTGAAACCCCCGATACGTCTTAATATCGGGGGTGTCTTATTATCGGGGAAACACGGTATCTAGAGAGCTTAAATTCTCCATTTAGGTTTGGAAGGATTGGATTTCCACATTCCTGGAAAGTTTAGGGGAAGAAGTTATGTGATGACGTGAATACAGTACGCGCCGTATCAGTGGCTGTACGCTCAACCAATCAAAAGCATTTGGCATTAAAACGGTACAGTGCTCTTAATTTGCATCGATGAATAGAGTTTAATGGAGGAAAATCTTATATTCGTGTTCACATTCAAAACAACACTTTTGATTACATTTCTAAACATATGCTGGGTTTGTCATGTACAGAATAACAAACGTATTTCTACAGCAGTCGCTGGACGAGCGTGACCGTGAATGTACATTTGATGCTGTGTCTAACCAAGATAAATGACTTTGAATATAAGTAGTCATTAAATAAAATTCAGACTACAGGTGAGCTCTTACATCAGCAGTACCTGAAAACAAACGACTCAATGCACTGGCATATATTTGCACTAGTCCAAAAAGAACGTGATATTTTCTGCACATCTACGTCACACGATATTACACAGTCCCCAGCTCTTCTTTGTTGTCGTGGCCCACCGCAACCAGCTCAGGTTTGATTCACTGTACGGTGGGTAGCGAAACGCACCGAGGCGCTCGAGTCCCCAGCCGCGTAGCATACAGGCTCGTTTGTGGCTGAAGTTCTCGAAACCCCAACGGCCGTGATAACAACCCATCCCACTTTCACCTGAGAGAGAGAGAAAATAGGATTAACTGATCGTCTATGGACCTCATGGATGCGCTTTTTCCTTACGTTGATCTCAGAATAAAGAAAAATGATCTTGCTTAGCATCCCGTTACAAAAAACTAAGTTAACGCTATAGCAGTTTCTTCAGCATTTAAACAACATTTTCAGCATTCAGCACACACCTTTGTCCAAAGCGGCGTACGATTGAAGCGCAAGGGCTTAACATCAGCAACCTAGCACTGGTGAGGTTCGAACAAGCATCCTTTGGATTACTAGTCCCGTACCACTACGTCCGCTGGCCTATCACTTACCCACTCCTCCGAAAGGTAAACCAGGAAGCGTCATCTGAACTATTCCATCATTAGAGCAAAACCCTCCACTACTGGTTTTCTCCAACACGGTGTTCACCACCTGGAATTAAATACAGGAATTAAAATATACTTTATTTACCCATAAAATAAAGTAATGTATGCATGCTTTTTAACTGGGTGTTTGTAAAATAATCACAAACACCCAGTCCTTCGTCTCAGTGTTTTTAGCTCAGACGTCTAGTGTGTAAGTAGAACATAAATCAAGGTTTTCAAAATATAGACCTAATCAAAATAACCTAACCAACAATCATGTAATCGTCTTTCATCCTCATGTACAGCTGATATTAACTGACCAGACTGCCCTCAAACGTTTTATTACAACATTGGAATGAAGTCCACGTTATCTAAAGAAACAGTACCTAGAACTTTCCAGAACTTTCAGCTTTTGACCTCCTACCTGAGACTCATTAGAAAAAACGTAGAGAGCCAAGGGTTTCTCTCTCTGGTTAATAAAGCTGATGCTCTGCTCTAGAGACTCCACGGTGATGATAGGAAGGATGGGACCAAATATCTCCTCTTCCATAAGAGCATCTGATTCCTGAAGGTCCACCACAACTGTTGGTGCTGCAGAAACCACAAATGTGGAAAAAATAAATCCACATTAGGACAATAGGACGACTTGAATCTCTGCACACTGTACATATGCCATTAACAAAAATACAATTACATCCAAACAAGCTCATGGAGGCCCAGTATTGTGTGTATTTTATTACCAATGAATTTTTCCTCTCTCGAGCAGTCTCCACCAATAACCACCTTCCCTTTCGACTTTCCCAGAAGTTCTGTAAGTCTGTTCCAGTGTCTGTCCGTCACGATGCGGCCGTAGTCTGGACTCTGCTGCACATGAGGCCCATAGAAGTCCTCCAATGCTTCGGTGATGGCAGGGACCAGAATGTCCCGCATCTCCTTTGTGCACAGGACATAATCTGGTGCCACACAACTCTGTCCCGCGTTAAAGAATTTGGCCCAGACCAGCCTCTTGGCTGCGGCTTTCATGTCCATATGGCCATAAAGGACACAGGGGCATTTTCCACCGAGCTCGAGTGTGACAGGGGTGAGGTGCACCGCTGCTGCCTGGAGGATGCAACGTGCCACCGCTTTAGAACCTGAGGAAAATGAATTAACAGATATAAGGATGTTATCAAAACGGAATAATGAAGTATGATACGGCGCTGAAATTCACCAACCTGTAAAAAAGATGTGATCAAATTTGTTCTGTAGCAGCAGTTTGGTATCGTCTGCACCGCCACGTATAACTGCAAAGCACTCCTGTTTACAGGAACAAGCAAACCCATTAACAGATCCTAATGACCAGTATTGTAGCAAAACACAATTCTCACACGTCTTGCTGCATGCTATACATCGGCCATAAGAGTTGACATGTTATGCCTTTTCATAGTGTCCAGGGTAGGTTCTTGGACGGAATCAAGATACTCAAAGTTATTTGTTTTATGTGTTGAACGTTTATCAATTGAATTTCTGAATGATTGTTTCTACAGTTCAATGTTTAAACACGACAAAACGATAAATAAAGAAGTGAAACAAAAGTACACTCCTACGAGCTTTACCTGAGGCAGGTACTTGGGTATAAGGTCTGAGAGAAGGCGTTCGGTTGCTTGACTGATCTCAGAAGGCTTGACAATGGCACAGTTGCCTACACACACAATGCATGAGTACGTCGTCCATTCACTTTAAGATACAACACGGCCCTTTGGACAGGGTATCGATAATGGAGATATGTACGCCTACCTGCAGCGATGGCGCCAATCAGTGGGGCGAAAATGAGCTGGAGAGGATAGTTCCATGCTCCAATGATCAGAACTACACCTAACGGCTCTTTGCGTACAAAGCAGTCATCCAGTTTCGTTGGCTAACAAACAATAAGCTGTTAAAGTTTTCGTTTTACAAAACAATGTGAAAATCAATCAGTCGACGATTGTTTTAATTAATCTTACCAGATTTTTGTCCGCATAACTGGGTTGCATCCACTCTTGCAAGTTGTTGATGGCATAATGAAGCTCATTGACCACCATATGAATTTCTGACAGCACACCCTCAAACTTGGGCTGCAGAAAAAAAACAAAAATCAGTAAGTCCCTCAGCTTTATTTTCTTGTTGCTAGGCTGTAGGTGCTGATGTAGATACAGATCACGTACAGCAATCATTCATTCGTAAGTTCCACACACGGATCTTTACACATTTTTCGGACAGTGTAGCCTAGTGGGTAGAGCGTTAGGCTGTGAACCCAAAGATTGGGGGTTCAGGTCCAGGCTCTGCTACACTGTTGGGTCCTTGAGCGAGACCCTTAACCCTGTCTGCTCCAGGGGCGCCGTATGTTAGCTGATTCTGTAATAGCGCTCTGACCCCCGACTTCCAGATTGGGATATGCGAAGAGAAACATTTCATTGTACTGTACATCTGTATATGTGTAATGTGAGTTTTACCTTGGCAAGGTCCTTGTGGAGAGTCTCTAAGAACTGCGTCTCATTGTCCTCTAGTAAAGAAAGCAACGCTTTCAGCTGAGTCAGACGAAAACTTAGCGGAACAGTCACACCAGACCGGAATGAAACCTGAAGTCTCTTGATCACTTCCTTGTGACTTTCCATTTTATACACTTACGACAGAAACACAGAGGGGGAAAAAATAGGGTGAATGGTTTTTTTTTTTTGGTTTGGCATTTTGAACAGTCGGCCCGGATGATTTATAGTCGATAACATTCTGTCTGTGTTTTCCTGCTCTCTGTGGCAATAACGCTGGATCCAGGTCTGTGTTTAGTGTCGATGTCTGGGCTTTTCTTTCAGTAGGACTAGATTATCGTGGCATGAACGTAACCAAAAATCCAAACAAACAACGTCCTCCTGTAAATGTAATGTATCTGTATTCAGTACTACAAATCGTATACAGATATAATACATTTGCTGGGCGGTGATCGTTTAAGGTTTACAATTTCAGTATTTCGCAGACGCCTTTTACCAAATCGACCTTCAATCAGACAAACAACATCTGGAATTAGAAATGTAATAACCGAATATAATTGCTGTCATTTCGAACCGAAACAAAATGTTCTCAAGGAATCTGGAGTTCAACATTTTGCAAGGTTCTTACCTTTCGTCGGCTAGTTTTACTTTACACTTTTACTACCATGTTTGTTGAGATTTTAAAGCAAACCTGAAACTTCTGGTCACAAGTTTCTGACCAACATGTAAGAGATTTTCTGTCTCTGGAACTGAATGGATGTAAAATATTAACAATGATATAAAACTTTCATCATTGTGAACCTCTCGAGCATCAGAAATGACCAGAATTAAACTCAAACTTGGTGTTTGTGGTTTGTTTTGGTGGTTTTATATTTAGAAGCTGAACTTTGGATGAGTTTTAGTGGAAAATGTGACCAATATTAAAGTCACTGTTGTAAACTAAACCAGCTTTAAACTTTTTTTTTGTAGATTGTAGAAGTTTTTCGTTGAATAAAAGCTGCATGTGAAGAATGAAATGGAGTAAATAAACTTACCAAATTAATAAATGTTAGTAAATGTTTAAAAGATTCCTGGACTAGGTGCAGTTAATCCTCTGGTTTCAGTTCCGGATGTTCAACAAAATCAAGTTAGTCGAGTTTAGAATCTGAATGAACGAATGTTAGAAAACTTTCGGTGATTTTAACTTTAAAATATTGAATTAAAAACTGAATCTTACCGAGTTAATAAACCAGTGAGTTTATTAGTCAAATGACGCTAAAATAATGACCACACACACACATATAAACACACACACACACACACACAAAACTCCGGTCAGTCTGAAAGCTCCGCTGGGGGCGTTCCCGTCCCCGCCCACTGAACATAAACCACGCCCACACATGTGATTTAGTTGTTAATTTAATTTGTTAACATGTTTACTTATTAGGATTGTAACTTATGATCTTTAACGATCTAACGCTTTGGTTACATTCACGACAGAAACTGGTTATTTATTAAATCGGTTTATATCGAGTACAGTCCTGGTCTGTCGGTCTCACAGGCATGTTTTGGACTGTTGGAGGAAATCGCAGTGCCACCGGGGAAAGCTTTTATAATAGGATTGTATACTTCTAGAGTGGAACTGTGATGCTTTACACTATAATTGTGAACTATAATAGTAATAGTATCGCAAACTTACTAATTTTTTACTAGCATTCAATTCACATAGTACATTTTTTCCTGGGTCCAAAATACACAAAGGAGAACATGCAAAGTCCACACAGAAATGACCCGGACTGCCGCACCGAAGAATCACATTTATATCTTTTTAAATAATCGAGGCATTTTAAATAATTCATTTAAAAATGTCTTCTATTTAGATCAATCGTCCCGAACCGTGCATTCGTCAATACCTAAAAAAAAATGAACACATTAGAATTAGAATAGGTTTTATTTTAGCAAATCATTTCCCAACATTACTGGAACAGAATGCTGTAAACGTCATATTTTTGTCTTATAAACAGAATTGATGTACAACTGCGAAAACGAAACAAAAACATTTTTAATCCAAGGTGAGAATAAAAGTTGGATAAACCTACAAGATGCTAGAATGTAGTGATCAGGTAAGAATCGTAATAATGTGGCTCACATTAGCAAACCTAGAAGAAACAGCAGGTGAGATTTTTTTTACATATATATATATATTTATATATATATGTGTGTGTGTGTGTGTGTGTGTGTTTTCATGCAGAATCTTTTTAACATAGTTCAAAACTGCAGCTATCGAATTCTGTTTTTAACGAAATGTGACAAACCAAATCAAATTTGTCTTCCGTGGCACCACTAACATCTGACATTCGTTTGAATGCCTTTCGTTTTAAGATGTAATTTGATGGAAATTCTAGTCCAAGTGTTCATATAATCAGTGTAGAAGTGTTGTTTAGTACTGCCGTATCTCACCAAAAGTTATCTCGAATGAAAGTGGCACAACGAAATAAAATTTCACAAAAACATAGTCTTCAAAAAACAGGTTAAAAGGACACTTCATTTCAAGCGAACACAGTTTTCACAAGTTTGTTTTTTTAAATAAAGCAGACATTGCTATTCTTATACGCACCTTAAACGAAAACCAGTGGTTTTATATTAAATTGCATTTTTAAAGTGCATTTTAATACAAGCCTTAAAACTCAGGATTAATTGCACTGAACTTGGGATCGTTCCCTTTTGGCTTCTAGAATGTTCAAAGGTATTGCACCACAAGTTGTACTTCTACTTTTAATCAAAGAAAACGAGCATGATGGAAGGTAAAAGGCAAGATGGGTGAGCCATTAAATGCCTTAAAACTCTGTTGAAGTAAACACAACATATGAAAACCTGCACTATAGTGGTAATACTGTTAAAGCATAATTACTACACAGCCCACTAGCAGCGTTCCGTTCTATTGTATTATGGCAGCAGTTCTTAAATCATCCAAAATTGCAGGTTTAGATCTCAGTAACGTTAACTCGCCACCTCGGACACTTGTTTTAAGTCAATAATTTTGTTTTGGCTTCTCTACACCTAACTAAATTGGTGAAATGTAATAAAAGCAGGTAAACAAATTGAGGTACTCTAGTGGTTTGCCTTTCAGCAAAGATCCCAAAAAATGACACTTTTTAATGGCCCTAATTTCCTTTCGAATACGAACCAAAATATACAAAATAAAACATATTGAGGGTCAAGTGGCTTTTATTATTCGTGAGCTCAGATCGTCCTGTTGCGTTTATGGGTCGGCGAGTCCGTCATGACGTCGCTACACTGGGCGCTTGTGCGCTTCCTGGTGGCGCCGTTTTCCAGGTGCAGCGCCATCTCCTCGGCTATGAAAGTGTTCAGGTCGACATCGTGCAGGCCGTTTCTTCTGCGGCTCGAGTTTGAACCGCCGCCAACGTGAGTGGGTGAGCCTGGCGGGCCTGATCGCACGCTAATGCTGGCCATGGCTCCGCTTAAACCTAGGAGACAATTTAAGGAAAGAAGTCAAATGTCATGCTGTGGATGACGTGGAACAAAAGACTTATGTAAAAAAATAAAAATAAAAACCTTTGGAAAAAAAGTAAATAACACAATAACAACTAGAGTTTTGTTATTTATTATAAATGTATACTTCACTATGTTTGTAAAGCTGTACCAATGAAAGGTTTGTGTCGTTTCTATGCTGCATGCCCACCTCCAAATCTTACGCTTATATATAGTTCCAATCCTAAAGGCTCTCCGTTCACGCCATCATTTAAGCTACAAGGCTAAATCGTATTTACCGTGCAGTGCTATGGCTTCCCGAAAAGGCTGCAAATCTGTTTCCACAGAAGACACGGTGTCTGATGATGGTGGCCGGTTAGGCGAAAGTTTAGGTGTAGCTCTTGAAACTCTTGGTGGCGGTGCTTTGCCGCATAGAAAGCTTATCAAGTCCTCTCTCCGGATGGTCCTCCGTCGCTTTTTGACCCAAGCCAAGACGTCCTTGTTGCGCCTCTGGTGGCCTGTCTGAATCCCTAGGTCGTAGCTCCTGTGATGTGCATCGACGCTCTCTGTTGAAGCAAAACACACCGATTATGTAACAATGGACTGGGTTAGTGTGCCAACCTTGCCATACGTATATCTGAATAAAGAATTATTTTAATGGTTGAAAGAACGTGTCAGCGGGTCCATACTCATTGTTCAACATTTCTGTAACGTAATAGTATTTCTATTGTATGTATTTGTATATACACACACACACACACACACATACTTGTGGCTAAAAGCTTGGTTATCTGTACCTTTGTAAAGATTAGTAACTGCTGTGGCAGCGTTCTGAAAGGGCACCCACATCGACAATCCTTGCTGATGGCAAACACGATCTGGAAGTCAAAAATAAAAAGTAAGCACACAGCCATGTGACAGGTGACGAGCAAAGTGCCCAAGAAGCTATAAACAAGTTTAACAACACAGAGTCAATGTGACCAGTTACCAATATTAATCCAGTACACTCCAAACGTGACCAAGTTAATCTCTGCGAACAAACTATGTGAAGCATAAACGATAACAGCAGTGACTACTTATTTACTATTAGAATCTGCGTTTTACTTATTTACATACATCATTCATCACATCCGTAGCTGTCGCCTGTTAAATAGAGACCTGGACTTGTAATCGGAAGGTTGCCAGCTCGATTCCAAGACTTCAGACATCACGACAGATGTGCCGTCGAGCAAGACCACATAACAGCTCCCCGGATGCCATGGCTAGGGGTGCATATTGGTCCGGGCATGTGTGCTCACTACTGACCCCTAGTGTGCATTCATTAAATTCTAAATTATACTATAAGTTTCTACACGGCTACATAGGATTAGGTCCGTTTGTGTGTCCTAAAATGTACATTAGGACAGGAGAGTATTTATAAATTAGTTTATCTTTTAATTAAGGGACGTAAATTGTTAACGAAGACAAAGGGCACTCGGTGTCAAGCTCAGCTGCTTTAAAGTTAACATTTGAGCACTTTGTTGGCCTTTTAGTGTGCGATCGTCACATTACTTGACTATATTAAGTAATTTATCAGTCAGATGGATACCACTTAATGGACATAGTTAAACCATGATTGGTCCAAACACTTATAAAGACAACAAATTCACAAAAAAAGCAAGGAGACAGATCCAAATAAATATGATAAACTACATTTCAAAACAGAAGTATAGATACATGCTGTTATTAAAAAGAACTATTTAGTCATTTTATCCATAACAACTGCATAAGACTTTAGAGAACATAACTGGTGTCCCTATTTATCCTGACACATTCATAAGTACACTAGCTTTCATAAACAGTGGGTAAACGATTGCTATGTGGTAGCTAGTCTTCTCCCACCCGTTTACAGTTAAATCCCGCCCCTTCCTTGTGATTGGACGAACCGTTCCACTGAAAATAGACCCCGTTTTGAAAGACTTAATCACTAGCCAATCGGTCAACGGATCCCAGTCAGAATTAACCAACGGTAGTAGACAGCAAATGTCGTCGAAAACGGGTAGAGAATAAAAATTTAGCTTAGCCAGCATAGTTAGCGTCGAAGATAACAGACCTTTATAAAGCTGCGCCACCGCGGTGGCTGAATTCTGAAACAGATGCCAGAGTTTCTCTCGATTTTGATCGACCTCCTCTTCGCTCGGTTCTCCGTGTTCGGCGTCTGCTAAGCACTGTCTCTCCCAACTTGAGAACCAATGTTCGGGACCGTGTTCCTGAATCTGTGCCTCATTCTCTTCCTTCCTCTCCGCCATAATGAAAACGGCCAAACTCCACCAAAGTTCGCTTTAAAAGCGCGGTGTCTGACCTGAGCGGAACGTTAAATGTCTCAAACTGTTAGTAGTTGTAATTTAATACCGTCAAAAGCGCAATTTTTCGAATATAAATAGATTTCTTTTTATCAGTAGCCGCTTGGTAACTCCGGCTTTATCTACCGACTTCATTGACGTGTTTGGGGTTATAAAGTGAACACATATAAGTTGTCTGACGTTTAGTCCCGCCTCTGAATCAACAAAGCAAAGCGATTGGCTAAAAACGCCCCTTTTTACAGAAACTGAATTAAATCCAACACGCTAATTGGATGAAAGTAACGTTAATCAATAACAGACAATATAAGCTAGAATGATCACGTGGAAGTAAAGGACAAATTCATGCTGTACATACAAACACTAATATTTTCTATGTAAATACTTTTTATTTTATTTTCCATTTATATTATTATATAACTGTTTATTTTCTATTTAAAATAATCTATTATATTTTTTACGTCAGCTTTGTCCGTATTAATGGGTGGATATTTATTTATGTATTATGTTTGAATTATTTATGTGTTGTTCTTTTGATTAAATTGCAGCAATTGTGAACTGGGGTACCATCATAAACTGCTATCCATCTTATTTAAAACCAGACATATAAATATTATTTGTGTTTGAAATGATTCTGTTAAATGTTGGGCCTATATCACTTGGTGAAACTGAAAAGAGAACGTAAAAGATTGACAAGGCTATGGTACAAATCAATTGCATGAGACAGATTAGAGATCATATAGATCAGCCGTTTTATTTTTTAATAGCTTGAAACTATAGTACGCAAAAGAATGTCTATATAAACCAAAGACAACAAACATTTGCCCGAGTGCCCACTGCTCCATCTCCTTAAGTAAAATCTCCTTATGAAGATTGTAAGATTCAGGGTTATAATTATTTCATGCATAATAATTATTAATAATTGTAAATCACCCATTACAAATCATGTCCAACCATACCAACATCAAATCTAAATATTTTTATATTGTGTTGTACTGTTGTTGTTGTTGTTGTTGTTGTTTGCAGAAGTGCAGCCCAGTAAGGCATAAAAAAAGAATACTATGATTTTAATATTAACACATTGAGTTTTTTATTCCTTTACTAGGTCTGTTTATTACAATATTGGTCACTTTGCAATCTATAATGCTAGAAATTAGTAACGTGAATCACTTTTCACAGTATTATTTTTTTCTTTTTGAATGGTGTTGCCACATATAGGCACATAGTTCTTAGGAATCGGGATTAAATCAGGTTACACTAATCAAACACCAATGTAATATTTTACATTATGCATACTTAAGCAAAATGCATCATTGTAAACTGTTGCTGTAAACACACAGCACAGATTATGCAAATGTATAGATTTGAATAGCTTGTCCAATCAAATGTTGACCGAATATTTTCATAGCAGGACATTTTTTTGTTTCTGGAGAACATGCAACGTTTAATATCTTAATGTTTTTTTTATGATACTCAGTTAACATGCCATTTTCTAACATATGTTAACATGAACATTTAGTTCCATTTTATTGGCAAAAGTAAGAGGGGAAAAACAAATATTAAGTGGGTCATTGTATTGATTTTTAATAAATAAATTTAACCTGCACTCGAATCGATTATCGATAAAGATTGAATCTTTTGTCACGAATCGACTTGCGGACTCTTAGAATCGACTCCTTGCCCTGATCCGAGTTGACTAGGTTGAAAGAACCGAACCAAGAATCGATACAAAGGCTTCGGAACCGAGTAAGGATTCGACTCATCGGCGTCGACGGTTAGAATTGAATCGTTTGGGTAAAAATGAAGAGTCGATTCGGAATCGATTCCCAGCCCTTGTGTTTAGATCTGTGCGGATGTGACATTTCAGAGAGGAGCGCGACCGCCATTTTGAGTGCTGAAACTGCATGCACATCAGGAACCGACGAAAGAGAGAGAGAGGGGGAAGAGAGAGAGAGAGAGAGAGAGAGAGTGAGAGAGTGAGAGAGGTACACTGGCCGTGATCGGGCAAAAGAAAAAGAAAAAAAGAAAATAGAATAAGCTCCCGTTTAATGGAGAACATGCGACTCGGTGTTAAACTACAGCTTTATGTTCGCGTGTGGTGTTAAAAGGTGGCGAGAGAGAAGTGTGTGTGTGTGTGAGAGTGTGTGTGTGTTTCCTCGGCGTGAACTTCTAACTTAATGCGGTTTTCTAATAAGAATCAGGTTTGAATGGATAGTTTTTCTCTCCGCTCTTCCCTTACAGAGGGACAATCGGAGGGACACACGGACTGGAAACACGGCGAGAAAAGTTGTATGTAAACACATTTTTTTTAAAGGTACAAACACTTGTTTACGCGTAAACAGTGTTTTTGTTTGTTTTCCCTCGGCTTGCTTAGTTCATCGGGCCTCTCCGATTCGTCTCCCCGAGATCATTAAAGCGAATACCGGCCGCACCAAGGCGCCGCGATTGGGCGAATAGCGAGCAAATACGTGCGCGTTTCTCTGCCCGCTCCCCCGCCGGCCTCCCTACCTCGATCCCGGTCCCGGTCCCAGTCCCAGTCCCCGGCGCAACCGCCACGAAAGGCCCGGCAACCCAGGCTCGACCCGTGTAGCCCAGATACGCCTCCTGATCCGCGGCCCCCGGCTCTCCGGAGCCTCCTGCCCCCTGAAGCGACCTCGGACGAGCAACACGAAGACGTCTCGGCCTCCGCAGACATGAACCACCACCACCACCATCACGCTCAGCAGCAGCAGCAGAAAGCCGGCGAGCAGCAGCTCAGCGAGCCCGAAGACATGGAGATGGAAGGTAAGTACAACCCAAGCTAAAGCTAACACGATACATACACACTGTTTAATTGCTTGTTCAATATGGTCGCTATGCTATTTTGCGACGCGTACTTGCTTTCTTTGTAGTACTTCACACTATAGGTTTAGCAAATGGCTGCGTACTCGTCTTGCGTACTACCTAGTACGAATGTGGGCCGTTTCGGACCGAACCCATTAGCATGCTAACTGTTTATTAGCCACTTTGTTGCCACAAACCGGCTACCAAAACCAGCCCATTTCGACCACTTAAAGTTTCTTGTTTGTCTCTTAATTATTATCAAATGTGCTTTACTTTATTGTTAATAAATTAAACGTAAAAAAAACCCAGGCAAATGTGGACATTTATGTAGCACCGGGTAGCACGGCCGTGTCTCAAATGTGCACACTACCTACACAACCTAGTGTGTTCACCAGTATGGCTAAGAAGTAGATTATCCTATTATGTAGTATTAATACGATGCCAATTAGGACGTCTTTATTAGTTATAACAGGTGTCTGTTGATATATGAAATATGATTTATTTATAATGGTTTTGATTGACAGAGGTTTGCTAACAAGATTCTTTGGCCCATGTGGAGACACACATACACACCAACAACTCAGTCCCCATTAATATAATGCATTAAACTTAAATATGCATACAGTTTAGCAGACTAGTGGAAGTAGGGATTGATATAAACAAAGGTGCACACTGTGTCGAACATTCTGCATATTAATAATAATTATAATGTACACAATAATAAACATACCGGTAGTAGAACATTATTACAGTATTATACAACATCTGTGCATCTATTATGCAGTTTTACCGCCATTCAGTCCTGCTTAGGGTCATAGTGGGACACACTGGGCGAATACACTAAACACCTGAACAGGTTGCCACTAGTTTGTAGAAAGGTACTGGGACAAACACACAGGACCACAGGACGGCGTGTCTGGATTGTGGGCGAATACACTAAACACCCGAACAGGTTGCCACTAGTTTGTAGAAAGGTACTGGGACAAACGCACAGGACCACAGGATGGCGTGTCTGGATTGTGGGCGAAAACTGGAACACACTGAGGAATCCAATGCCGAGAACACGTGGAGAACATGCAAACTCCGTCGTATTTTATAATGTGCAGAGCATTTTTATCTTCATAACTGTTTATTAGTTTTTGTTTGTGAAGTCACTGTCTGGTGTTGTGCTCCATACCAGAACGAAATAATAAAGTCTTATTCATTTAATGTTCTCATCAACTTCTGGTTAGCTTGAAATGATGCTTTGAGATATTTGTATTTGGTCTGGTCAACCATGTCATGACCAAACATGGTAGATGGTTTGGTTTGACCATATGACAAAAAATATTTCCAAACGGTTCTAGTGCTTTCTGCTAATTTTAGGATTTTAGCTACCGTGTTTCCCCGATAATAAGACACCCCCGATATTAAGACGTATCGGGGGTTTCAGGGGGGTCGGCTAATATA
>JAOUQU010230511.1:0-13774 GCA_028566735.1 Ammoglanis amapaensis
ACACACAAACACACACACACACACACACACACACACACACACACACACACACACACACACACACACACACACACACATCCAATTTCACTTAGTTACTCACAAACAGGTAAAAAGATGTCTGGAAGTGCGCACTCAGGACGGCGAGACGCTTTAGAAAATGAATATGAAATATCCGAATGAAAGAAAGTGTAAAGATTTTTTTTTTACTTTAAATGCCACCTGCCAGCTGGTGCAAATGCAGTGGCTTGTCAAACGCCTTTCCTTCGTTCCTCTCTTCGTCACACTTCTTTCTTTACCCCCCCAAAAAAGAAAGAAAAACCTGAGATGTGACAGCGGCTGAGCGATGGGGCGTCAAGGAGAGAGTGAGGCCACTTTTGAGACCGTCTGACAGGAAGGTGTTATCAGTCTCGGAGCCCGGCTGTGCCCAGCCAGCCGACTCTACTGTAATTGCTTCCATCAACTTCTTTCTTCCTATTCAGTGCTTATCGCCCAAAACGCTCACTCTGCTTAGGAAGCTCGGCCCACACGGGTTCTGCTGGTGTCACCTCTGCTGAGATCTGGGCCACGTTCCGCCGTCCACACGGCTTTACAGACGAGCTCTATTTAGCACGCTGAGTGACCGAAGGGCTTCTAAAAAGACATTTCTATAAAACAGCCGCACGTCCAGTTCTGGTATAAAGTTTGGACACACGTTCTGGATTTCATTCATTCCGTTTCGATGTCGTACGCACGTCACGGACACGCGTCCTGACACGAAGAGCTGGGTCACATGACATGCTGGCTTCGATAATCACCCCAGAAACTCTGGGAGGTGCTTCAAGACTGTTGGAGAAAGCGTTCCTGGTGGCTCCTGGTGAAGCTGATTGATAGAAGACCCGAGTTTGGATTCCCAGGTCGGCCCTGGACTTTGTATGTTCTTCCCATGCCTCTGTGGGTTTACTCCGGGTACTCCGCTAAGTCTGGAACCTCCCGGGTTTCTCACTGTATTTTGTTCAGAGAGTTTTTTTCCTTGCCACAGTCGGCCTAGGCTTTTTTTTTTTTTTAAATCGTTGGTCTTCAGGTCCTTAACTCTGTAAAGCTGCTTCGTGATCATGTCTATTGTGTAAAAAAATTGACTTAACTTGACAGAAATACAATTTGGAGTCGACTAGAAAGAGGGCGACAATCGGGACTATTAGTATCAATCAATGATTACATTTATAATCAGGGAAAAAACAAGTCCAGCATCATTTCTCTCGATCGTTACCTGTTCTTACATAAGACTTCATATAAAAGAATGAATTACCCACTTCTTCATTTGATCGAATGCTTTACTTAATTGAATTGCTGAGCCAATCTGCTTAATAACCAGGCTTGATTTACAGCAATCATTAAAATATAAATCTTATTTATCTTGAAACCTATTCTTAAATTCAAAACGTTTACTAAGGCAACACAATCCTGTGATGTATTAGGAAAACATTCCTAAAATAAAAAGTGCCCAAATAAAATCAAGACAATGGTTCACTTATATTTCATACACACACACACACACACACACACACACACACACACACACACACACACACACACACATATATATATACGTCTGTCCTGTCCGTCTTTATTTGTTTACTTATGTACTCACTGGACAGCTGACTGACTACATTGGCGTGTTTTAGGTCTTGTATTAAATCTGGATATTTTAAAGCACTACTCAGATATTTTATTACACCGCTTCAAGCTAAAAGGGCAGTTTGAAGTACCGTCAGCGTCTGTACCACCTCAGGCGCTTAACGTACTTCAAACTGCCATCCAAGGTACTACAGAACTTCTACACCTGCACCATCGAGAGCTTTCTAACAGGAAACATCACTGTCTGGTTCGGGAACAGCACCAAACAGGACAGACTGGCTCTCCAGAGGGTGGCGCTGTGTTCAGCTGAACGCATCATTCAGACCGAGCTACCTGACCTGCAGTCCATCTACAAGAAACGGTGCTGCTCACGAGCCAAGAAGATAATAAAGGACACTAGTCACCCCAACCATGGACTGTTCTCTCTGTTACCTCTGGGAGGCGCTTTTGTGCTCTGAAAACCAAGACAGATAGAATGAGAAGGAGCTTTTTTCCACAAGCTACTACTTGGACACTTTATAATCAACACTGGGACACTTTATTAGCATTGGTCACTTTATGCTCACTTGGTCACTTTATCAATACTTGGACATTCTTGGACACTAAGTCACTTTAACATCCAGTCTCTTTATTTAAAGATAATGGACTGTGGGAGGAAACCGGAGTACCTGGAGGAAACCCACGCTGACACGGGGAGAACATACAAACTGCACAGAAAGTCCCCAGCCCGACCCGGGGATCGAACCCAGAACTTCTTGCTGTGAGGCGACAGTGCTGAACCACTCAGCCACCGTGCCGCCAGTTTATATAAAGATATATACATATCTTTAAATATTATCTTATATATCCTTTTTATAACTTACCTTTTCCTACTTTTTTAATTTGTTGTTTACACTTAATGTTTACAATTATTATTTACATTTCTAATTATTTTCATTAGCTTGTTAACTGTGATTTCGAGTTTTTGAATGGTAAAAGGTGGCACAAATTGTAAGCGTCTCCAGTAAACCCGAACATGCAAACACATACGCTCGTACACCTCAGAGTTTGAAGGAATCGATCCTCCACATTTAAAACTTTAGGGATTCGGTGTCTTGCTCGAGCGGGGCTTTGTGTCGGTCGTGACCTGTCCTGTCGACCCTCGCGATCGAACCAGCAACTTTCCGATCACCAGTCCAGTCCAGGTCAAGGCTGTCCCAATTAGCATGTGAAAACAACTGTCGCCCCCCCATTGCCCCAAAAACGATTGCTATGTTGTTGTTGTTTTTTGGGGGAGTCATCGCCCCTGATGTTGACTCGCTTATATTCGAAGATAAGATATGATAGGGTTTAGATCAGGTATTTGTCAGGGGGGAGGGGTGGATGGTGTACATGATGAGGTACAATAAGTCCGTGTCGAGAGAGAAGTGTTGAGATACAACCTTCGTCTCCACCTCCGTGTCCGACTGGCCGCTCGGGGCTTCTAATTCTGCAGACTGGATGGACGGTGCTTTGAGAGATGCTTAAAGATCAGACAGGCGTGTGATCACATCTCAGGAGAACGTACCGGTCCACAGACAGGAACACGGCTGAAATCCTGCAGCGAGGATGGAACTGGACTGGACAGGCTGACAGGTAAGGTAGCGGGTCGGGAGGTGACGTGGGATTAGAACGGCGTGTTTATGCGGGGGTGATGTTTATCCCATGCCATCGACGAAAAATAATGGGTGTCATCTCACGGCCAATCAGCTTCCAGCATCAAAAGCTCATGGTTTGGCCTTTAAACAAAACCAGAGAGCTGGAACATGCCAGAAATGAACTGTTGGCTTTTATTTGGCTTATTATGACCAGCTAGTATCCATAATGACCTAATAAAGTCCTGGTAGGTTGTCAAAGGAATCAGGAGCCATGCTGATTGCAGTGCATCCCACAGTCGCGTGAGGGATGGTTCATAGAGTTGACGCGGCCGTCAAAGTGCTCCAACAGATGATTAGTAGTAGTCCTGTAGTACCTGGAGGAATTGGACATGCTCCTACGACCTGCGTGTTCTCGCCGTGTCTGTGTGGGTTTCCTCCGGGTTCCTCCCACAGTCCAAAGACATGTGGTCTGGTCAATAATTGGAGATCCGAAAGTGTCTTTTGTGTGTGTGGTGTCTATTTGTGTCTCTGTGCATGTGTGTGTGTGTGTGTGTGTGTGTGTGTGTGTGTGTGTTTGTCTCTGTAATGAGTAGCCCAGTGTGTGCCAGTGCCACACTGTGATCCTAAATAGGATAAAGCGATTTAGTTATACAATATAAAAATTAAAATTATAATTATGAAGAAAAAACGGTTCATTTTTGTTAGTTCATTGGATCTTGTTAATGTTTAATATATATAAAGTTTTACTAGTGGATGTTCTGGCAAAGTTTAAGTGCGTTCGGAAGAAGCAATTCGAGATGCTAACACACTTGTGCCACCTCCTCCTATTGTTTTGAATGGTGAGATGCTACTTGAGTTAGCAACGCAGTTAGTTAGAAACCCAATGAAAAGTAGTGTAAAGCGAAATCCACGCCGTATAAGTCAATATTAATTAATTAGTTAATATTAGGGACACACACTTTTGCCGAATACACTAAACACCCGAACAGGTCGCCAGAATGGTTGCCTAATGTGATCGTGAAATAAGATTTTTATGTATCTATGTATCTGTCATTTGATGTTTCTATCTGACTTGATACTAATTTGTGAGATCATCCATCTGTCTGTCTGTCCGTCAGTCTGTGGCAGTCTGACCGTTCGTCCAATATCGCTTCAATATCTCTTCCATCTGTTTCTGACCCACTCTCGCCTCGCCTCGTTTTAACTCAGATGGGTTCGAAGATGATTGAAGACGATTTATTCCATTTCTCTTCGGAGACGGTTCTTTGTGCTCAGGGGTCAGCTGATTGGACGCATTACCAACCATGCGGGTGCTTTTGCGGTCGTCCATAGAGCTGCTTCGGCCCACGGTCCACCATACAAACAAATCCGAACGTAGCCTAGTGGTTAGGATAAATGGCTGATTATCTGAAAAGAAGAAACCTGTGCCAGGTTGGGCCCTTGAATGAAGCCCTTGTCCCCCAGTTGCTGAGACGGTAATTTTAACGTAAGTCGCTTTACATCAAGGACTCTGCTAAATGCTGAGAATCTAAACGTGCTTGTCATTCGTGTTAGATTAAAGTTTTGGCTCTTTAAATTTCTTACAAAAATGTGACTTTCCGCTAACACACTGGTGCAGAGAGTCAGAATGACACCATCCGTTCACGACCCTTTGCAGATCACCCAAACTGTTATGGCGCCAGCCAGCAAGTATTTTTTTTACAAGCGCCGGGTCATATACAGCAAGAATCACCTTCACGCGCCCTCTATTTAAAATATTTTCGCTTTGATCGCATTCCCATAACATTCCGATCGCATGTCCACTTGTTACCATGGCGGTTCTTGGTGTCCAGGAGCTCAGCTCAGGTCTTTTAGAGCTTTCTAGAAGTAATGGCCGGTTCCTTTTAGTAGGACAGGCTACAATACCTGAGGCAAAACGGGGAGGTACTAGCATAAGCGCTAGGGCATGACTATGACTTTCAAGTGCCACTCTGACCCCCTGAGCATCTGGGGGAGCGACTTCGAGGGTGGAATCGGCTCTGCGGCTCTTCCCCTTCCATCGACTGTGGGATGAATTGCAGTCAGCATGGCTCAAGAACCTACCAGGACCTTATTACATGACTCTAAGTCTATCTGGCTAGCTGTATGTATTGCTCCATGGAATAATAGCTTCGTAGTTGCTGTTGGACCCTTGAGCAAGGTCCTTAACCCTAAACTTGCTCAGACTGTACAGTGTAAAATGAATTAACGGGATGACTGGACTAATGCATTAATCACCAAGCAGTAGCTTAAAGTTTTTTTAAAGCTTTTACAACCAGAGATTGTTTATTTTCTGCTTTATCATTTGTCCTCGGGCTTGAATTATACAGCTGAGTAAACAGCTATTTTCTTTCTCTCCTCGGTCCGTGCTCGAGCATTTGTAAAACTAAGAGAATTAAGATTGTGTGT
The DNA here is from genome assembly GCA_028566735.1 of Ammoglanis amapaensis. Taxonomy (NCBI): domain Eukaryota; kingdom Metazoa; phylum Chordata; class Actinopteri; order Siluriformes; family Trichomycteridae; genus Ammoglanis; species Ammoglanis amapaensis. The sequence continues at coordinate 5,658 of JAOUQU010230511.1, forward strand.
GTGTGTGTGTGTGTGTGTGTGTGTGTGTGTGTGTGTGTGTGTGTGTGTGTGTGTAAAATATTGAACATTTAAAATTAAAGCTGATAGAAATCAGCTTCTTTTAGGATCTTCTGTAGCATTTGCAAACGTTTAATGTAAATAAAATGTCCATCTGTGTTGTGATTAACAGCTTCAAAAAGCTGCTTTTGAATCTTAGGCTCCTCCCCCTTTTCGTCCTGAGGCGATTGTGGGAAGCCAAAGGGAACAATAGAAACTAAAAACTATTCCCCTGTGGAGAGGACAAAAAGAGAACACAAAAACACACAAAAACACAATACAGATAATAAACGATTGCTAATTACGTGCTTTCACATAACACTACTTTGTAAAGCTTTGGACTTTCCACTGGGTTTGATTCCCAGTTCGGTTACGTTTATCGTTTTATTATTATTATTTGGTTTCGGTTGGTCATAACACTGCCACACCGCTGGAGATTAAAACACTAAAAGTCATCTAATGCCGTTAAACTTTGTGTACTGACTTTTATTTAGTAGAAGTTCCAGTGCGTTCTGCTGTTCTGCAGCCAACTTAAGATGAGCTATAAAAAAACATGACATCTTAATGCCGAACATCAGGGATGTGCTTATGAATATTGATACCTTGTTAAATTAAAGACAAGACAGAGCGGAGCTCAGAGATTACTGCATTTTTTTTAAAGAAGTTCACTTTGTACATACAGAATCAAACAAAACACAGAAACAAACAAAAACTTTTCTACACTCAAACGGATGCTACTTCTATCTCTCTATCTATTCGTTTATCGTCCGTTTTCCCAGTTCCTGGGCGTTAATGTTTGGAGCAGAGTTTTTCGTCCGGATGCCCTTCCTGACGACAACCACCAGTAAGTGGTGGGATCTTGTGAGACTACTGGACTATTTCACATTTCCGATCAACCTAGTGCATGTTTTTGGTCTGTGGGAGGAAACCGGAATACCCGGAGGAAACCCACGCTGAGGAGGAAGGAGCCATTATAATAAGGATTATAATCAGTCACCTTACAGATGCTCTGCTAGGGTTAGGTTTGGGGTATTAGGGGGCCATGATAGTTTTTGCGAGTCTTGATCATGCTCTTTTAAATAATGTCTGAAATTTTTAACCTTGTGACATGTGGAAGATCACCTCCGCCCAAGGAAAAACAATCCATTAATACAAGATTGATTTATATCTAATTAAGCTCAGCCTTACTTTTTCACTAAACTAGGTCATAAAACTTGACTTCCTCATGCACATTGATCTGCATGCGTCAGGAAACAGGAAATGTTCGTCAAAAATTTGTATCTAATGCTAACTATTTAAAGAACTAACATTACTGTAATTTGAAATATGTTTGCACTGTAGTATAAAGACTGTTAGACACATTAGAAAAATTGCATTTGCATTGCTGAGTTGTAGTTTTAATAAAGTTGTAGTTGTACCCATTGTAAATTGATGTTTTTCTGCAGCTGAAAACCAAGGATGGAGAAACGCCAATCGGTCGAATCAGTAAGCAGTGGAGTGGACTGTTAAAGGAGGCTTTCACTGACGCTGACAACTTTGGTATCCAGTTTCCCATGGACCTGGATGTTAAAATGAAAGCTGTACTGATGGGAGCATGCTTCCTGATTGTGAGTAAACATGTTACAAAGCTGATAATCCACATTCAAAACATGAAATATTCAAATATAGTGAAATATTTTAGTCATTGCTGTTCTACAAAGGAGCCGGTGTTTAGAAGGGCGCATTTACAGGATTTTTCCAGAACATTGTATAAAGTATTCGTGCAATACCCAGTGTGATGTCACTGGAGACTGACCACAAATGCGACAGAGAAATACAATAGTTCTTTGCGTTATTTACACTGCTCTGAAAAATTGGGGAATATTTCAAAATGAATATTAAGTGATTTAAAAATGGTATCAGAAAAGCAAACATCAAGTAAGAAAGTTTAATCATGCAAATTATACATCAAGTTTAATATATTTAATGAGTAGCAAGTGAGATATGAAAGCGATTCCACATTCTTATAATCATGCTTCGGCATGATCCAAGAGCTGTCGACACTGTTGTCTGTGTTTGATCAGCTTCAAGACGTTCTAAGTCTCTCCAGGAATGGAATTCGAGCAAATCATGTTCTAGGGGCTTAGTAATTTTTTGACACACTTCAAAAAGCTGGAAATCAGATGATGGTGCCTATTATGGATTCTAATATTCCCATAGACACCAATTACTTAATTACTTAAATGATTGGATTTCATGATTTAATAAATTAGTGTAACACTTGATTACTTATACTTTTAAGTATATCATAGTCACAGAATTGTATTATATTTTTAAATATTAGTTTAAATAAAGTATTTTATACACCTGCTTACAATGGAAGTGACTGAAACTTTTTACTCTGTTTGTCTTCGTAGGATTTCATGTTCTTTGAGAAAGTTGGAGACTCAAACCAACGCAACACCGTCTTCTCTTAGAAGTCACTTAGAATATTGGTCAATCAGACCATATCCTCTTTTTCTTGTGACTCGACAACCACTTCTGACATTCAACTCCGTTCATACTTCTAGTTTAAAATCAAGCCTTTGAGAGACTGTGATTCTACTGTGTATCCTCATTTAATGCTACACATCTATTTAGCAGAAAGTAGAAATTAATTTTTGCATAAAGTGTTTAACAAGTTAGTTTTTCAAGTTCATTGAGTTATTTGCATAATTTGCGCTTCTGGATAACTATTTACTCTTCTCATGTTTATGCGTCAGCCTTGTGTACGTAGTAGTTCGTGATTAAACACGTTATACACATTTGTATACATCTACATAAATCAGTGTTTAGTTTGTATTTAGAGTGCATGATTTGTATTCAGTCATATTTAACAAAAACAATTCAAAGTTTTCTATATGTAATACACTTTCTGTGCTACCTTTTCAGAAACTGACAATATGCTCAGTTTGTTTAATGTGTTATTTGTACAATCTGACAACTCCTATTTTAAATATATCCTTTTCTTTCATATCTGTTCCTGGAATTCCGTTCATGAGACTTATCATCTGCTGCCATTTATAGAAAATGTGGGCGGTAGGGGAGGATTAAACCATCGGAAACCTTTCTCATTCTCAGTGGTGAATGACAACACTGCTAAAGAACTTCTAATGTGTAGGGAGGTTTTTTCAGTAATGAGGAACAGGGGTTGTTTTGTAACTAGAACAGCTTTTTGTGGATCTGGCTGTTTGGTGTGTCTTAAAGAAGTCTTAAAAGTGGATGTTACTATGGTTTAACAGAATGTGAATATCATGTAAAATGATCGTTTATATCTGACATCAGAGAAAATGTGTTTGCATTTGTAACCATTAGACAATAACTTTAGAAATGTAGAATATTGTGATTGAATGAGTATATTGTTTCTGGAATAATGTGGTTACTAAACATGTAGTCTCGTGGGTTCAGACATTATCTGTGCTTAATGTTGTCTTTTAGAAATATTATACTTGGTTTAAATTCTGTTATCGTGTATGAATGAAGACAATATGAAAAACAGGACACTGAAACACGTCTGAGTGTTTTTTAGGCATCAATTTGATAAGATTAATGTTGTTTGATTGGCTACTTAGTTTTGGCCATAGCTCTGTGCCAATATATTTCAAAATCAAAACTTCCTCATTTAATCTGATATTTTAGCATGTATCTAGATTTACCGTAACTAAGTGATACTCAGTTATTTCTATGTAGTACTAAGGGTGTAGAATTATGTCAAACTAGTATCGCCATTTGAAACAGAAAGTGAAGGCACACGTTTTGTAGAATTTGTATGTGCCACCAGCATGCTTTTGATGATTTACATAATGTCATTACTTACCTTATTTTCCATCATTGTGTGTGTGTATATGTACACATACTTTCACATGCATATATACTGTACATACATACTTTGTGAGAGAGTGTATTGCGTAAGCATAAGTAACCATGATTCAACATTTGACCTTTTCACGAATTCAGGTTTCACTCATCCGGCTGGATTAGTTTTTGTAAGCTCATAGGTGTGTGAATGACTTGACATTATGTGTAATTGGTATTACAGACACAAAAGAGAACATCTTCGGTTTTTGTTCTTCGGAGGAGGAGTGACCAAAGTAGCAGTGGTTTCTTCTGATCCTGAAAATGAGTTTCAAGTATTCATATTGCTGTAATCTTTGACTCTGAAGAACAATGGTCATGATGGGAAATTGACCAGCTGTAGTTCAATAGCATTAGTTGGTTATCACTGGTCTTGTTAAAAGCTTAAACCAAAACTATCATAGCGCCATCTAAATCTTTAAACTACAGACACTGTCTTATATCACTGGTATTCCTGTAGACCAGGGGTTCCCAACTTTTTGATTGATGGCCCACTTAGCGCAAAACTTTCCACAGCTCAGGAATATTTTATTCTCTGGTTAAAACCAAATACACCAGAACCGTCAATTTTCTGACACCTAATAAAACAGTTGATGTTAATCTATTACCTAGTTTTGCTGTTATGTATGTGACTGTACTAGATCTAACAAGTCAATAAGCTCAATCTCTTTTGCTGATAATATAATGTCTATCACATCTTAAATTACATATAACCCTACCTACAGACCCTTTAAATTATATACTACCCTACCTACACTCATCTGCACAATCTTTTAATATATCATTAGTGTTGCTTCCATTATTAGTTCTAAATTTGCCCAACCTATTCGGAGATTTTAGAAATGGATGTGTACTAACAAATATACGTTTAAAATGACCAAATGGGAAATACCTTGGAGTTATATGACGTGGGTCTGTGTTGATATATCTATTAAATGATGTATTTAAATATTCAATAAAACATCCACTTGTTCTACTTTTGGGTTTTATATAACACTTGCGTCCCTTGGAGTACTTAAATTTTAAAATGAAACTTGCTAGCATTGTACTAAACCATTTTATTTTTAACAAACAAAATGTTTTTAAAATGAAAAAGCTATGCAAATAATAAGTGTTATATAAATCACAATGCAGCATAAAGATTTGAAGGTAGCCTGTAAACAGTATTTGTGCACGATGTGGTAACAGGAAGCTCCTGAAACGTTTCCCCACAATTCTGAGAACACTATGCCAACATGGCACTGTGCCCCTAAAAAATCCTTCATAATGAGCACAAGTGTTAATGCTAATGTGCATCACAACTGGCTGAACAGCTTCAACAATAACAGCTAACTTGTACAGCAGTTAGGGCAATGCGGCATGGCTATGTATGTACAGAGAGTGTTAAAAAAATTCCTGAAGCAGTGCATCATGGTAATCAGCATCATTCTCTCTTTTATACTGTAGGTTGAAACAGGTCCAGCAACGTTGATGCTAAAATGCGATCAATAAGCCAACAGACCTTTGTCCCATTTCACTTCTGTTTGCCATTGAATCCTTGGATCTGGATAACTATATTAAAAAAACATTTCTATTGTATTGTTCCTTGAGATAATGCAACCTTATTTTTAAAGTCTCATCGTCTCTCTGTGACACCTTCTTTGGCCATTCGAAGAACAAAACGACTAGCTTGTTGAAGGTCCCAGTTGTAGCGTGCCAAGATCTTGTGGCAGTCTTCTCTGGAGTATTGGTTCATGTGGTAGAGCTGCTCTGCCTGAACGAATAGAAGCATATAATGTACTTTATATAATGTACAGCTTATAGTGTCGATGTTTTCTTTAAACAATTAGCTAACAGAATAATTACCTTAAACAACCGAAGCTGATTATATTTATCTTCATGATCTTTGGCGCAGTGTTTATTAAAATTGTTTTCTATATGTAGCCATGCAATTAAAAACTGTTATTACCTTTAGTTGTTGTTCTGCCCGTACTGGGTTCCATTCATTGCGATGTAGGGCCTTTTGAACTTCTTCAATGGTAACTCCGTGAACTGCTGCCTGAAGCTGTCAATCACAACAGGTAATAAATCTATATGAATACAGTATTAATGTATCCAGCATGTTATTTAATGACTTTCTGTGCATTATTTGCTGTTAATCATGTGACAATCTCTGATCGTCACAGTTTATTGTCAAACAACATACAAGAACACACAAGCTGTAGTTTAGTTGTAATACAATTTTATTATGTGTTAAGAAGTAACTAAACTTTTCAAAAAGAACCCCAACCAAATGCTTTCACTACTGTAATTTTGCTTTAATTTAGCAAGTTTATAAGTTTATAAGAAACATAAATACATCAGCAGCCACACTTGTTTCTTTTAATCTGAACCAATACCATGAAAGTTTCACTGACTGACAACCAGACATGTTTCTTTAGACTTTTTGTTAGTGTGGAAGTTACGGATCTCTTAATTGTGGCAAACCATTAAAGAAATGACATTTCCCCACATCACACCACCAACATCACTTCTGTTTGTTATTCGGCCATAACTAAAACGTGATTTAAAAACATTTAATCACTGTTATCAGCGTTATGAACACCTTGAACAGGTTTTATTTAGTATATTTTAATAAAACAAAATAATTGAGAAAGAGGACAATAAGCACCACTTTAATTATAACATAAATAAGGCAGTGTATATAAAGTTATTAATAAAAATCCTTACCTGTGATATGATAGCATCTTTATCCACTTGAACCGGCGCCTGCGGTGGGTACCTCTCCCGTGTCCTTTCTCGTTCTCTTTCCCTGTCCTTGTCGCTGTCCTTTTCCTTCTCAAAGTCATTGTCCAGCTGAGGACTTGATCTGGCTAAATTCGCCATCTTGGTTAGATTGCTACCACCCATTATTTTCAGCTGTGGCTGCACATTTGCAAGAGGAGTTGGAATCCATGCAGCAGGGGCTGGATTCGCTGCCATTCTACGTTCCCGGATCATCTGGGCCCTTTGAAAGTGCTTAAAATTGGGAGGTGGAGGCCGCGGAGGTGGGTGGACACCGCTTGCATCACTGAACCTGCGCATATCGGATGCATAGGGAGGCTGCGTAGGTTTACGTCCGTTGGCTCGCTGAGTCGGGTTACCAATCTCAGTTTGAGTCTTGTTCTGGGGGACTGCAAGAACAGACTCAAGACTGCGAGACATACCTGGGGAAAATATAAAGATATGGATTGAAAGTTTTCACATAAACTATATATACTTATTATTCTAGTCTAAATTCGAAGATTAGAATACTTAATTATTGTACTAACCTGCCATTTTCTTTAAATTAGATCCTTCTTTTGGTTTTACCACAGGATTCCTCCAGTGTCCAGAGCTGAAACATCAAAAACAGAATGCCTAATTTTGCCAATGTATGTATATACATTTATTGAAGTACTGAAGTGTATTTTTTCGCATGTCACAGACTACCACTGTCCTAATAACAAAAAACAAAAATATGTACAAGACAAAATTCTGTTTAAAATGTGTAGGTTTACATTTGTAATTAAAGTTCGGGTTCTGGCTTCATCTGAGGTTTTGCTGGGTATCATTGCTGACCTGTGCATGGCTGTTATTCAGTCTGTTATTGTACATTCACAAAATTAATTCATGAAAAGTATAGCTCATAAAAATCAAGTGCTATCCTTCCCCAAACATCGTTTATAATGATGTGTGGTCTGTTTATTACAAGCATTTCTCTAATTCATAACATTATCCACCAGCCTGTAAACAAACCACTGTAATTTGAATTCCAGTTTGTTCCAGTTCCAGAGATAAAGCCATTGTTTTTAGACACCCATGTTGGATAAAAAGTAAGGTGCCCTAACTAAGGTCCTTCTACACCAACTTAAGGTCATGTAGGATTAGAAAGAGGCCATCGCCAAATTTGTCCATCTCTTGATAAATTGAAGCATTAATTGTTCCTTTCGATGAAACTAAGAGGCTGAGCACAGCTCTTGAAAAACAACCCCAAACCAAAATCCCACTCGACCAAACATTACACTTTGCACAATGTATTCACACAACTCAAACTCCTGGCAACCACCAAACCCAATCGTTCACCAGATAGAGCGTGATTTGTCACTCCAAAGACCATGTCTCAAGAGTCCAGTAACACATGCTTCACAGCACTGTAGCAGCCCATACGTGTGTGTGTGTGTGTGTGTGTGTGTGTGTGTGTGTGCGTT
>JAOUQU010230618.1:0-13773 GCA_028566735.1 Ammoglanis amapaensis
GGAGGCAAGAAGTGCTCCTCACGCCTGCCAAATGGCAGTTCTGTGGGAGTTAAAGGTATATTTGCCAAATGGCAGCATTATGGTAGTTCTAGAGTTAAAGAAAAAGTTGTGTTGCATAAATCAGCCCTATTTGTAGCCTGATACAAATTTATGTTATAGATGTTTAAAGAAGGGAGCACCTTTAACCTGAAGAATTAGAATTGAGCTGTTATATAAGAGAAAACCAGAAATTACATCTGGTCGCCCGAAAGGACCTCATGAGTCGCCCGCAGGCCTCTTCTAAAAATAGCTGCATATTTTGCATATTTGCATTTATTTGTTTCCTACCTTGTTAAATTATTGTTGAAAATTATTGTGAAAATTATCATCTTTACATAGATGAATATCATTAATTAATAATAGTAACATGTAATTAAACGTTATAAATGTGTGATTTCACAAGTGTGTATCAAACTGGTAGCTCACCGCATTAGTTGGTACCCAAAAAGTAGCTCTCAGTTTCAAAAAGGTTGGTGATCCATGGTGTAGAGCATCATATAAGAACCATCATACTTAACTCATGTGTGAAGCAAGCAAGCAGTTAAGCAACTTAAGAAAGTTAACTTTGAGCTTAAAAACTAACAATCAGAAAGTTGTTTAAGCTCCTTGTTGTTGTTGGGCCTTTGAGCAATGCCCTCAATGTATGATGTAAATCGCTTTGGATAAAAGTGTCTACTAAATGCTGACAATGTAAATATAAATGTACTGAGAAATGCAGCCACCTCGGTTCAGGGGTGCTTATGACAAGTGCTTAATGTTTCATTGCCAGGTTGCTGTATTTCCTTGTTTATTCCGGTCAAGCAAGGAATTTTGTTTACAAACAGTTGTTTTTAATACTTTTGATGGTTTTGAAGAACCTATGAGACCTACAGCAGGTGAAAAAATTAATTGTTATTCAATTAGTGGTTGTGTGTCATACGGTGGTGCTTTGAATGTTTCTTCATTTGAAATAACTAGTCATGAGTGTGAATGTAATGTTTTTGTTATTTGTTTTCTGGGGTTGACATTAACATTAAGAAAGCAAGATTAAACATAAATGAATTGATTTATTTTACTGTTTACATAATTAATGTTATTATAATTGTATGATGAGAGTTCATGATATTATATCTACTTCATGTTCGCTTGTTTCAAAAACAAAAATATTGAAATGGATAATAAAAAAATACATACATTATAAATATAAAATAATACATTTTTGATTTATCATATTATAATAATGTTACTAGATTTAGCAATAGTTGTTAAAAAGGTTTAGACTGAGCCAACAATCAATATAGATTAAAGGATAGATTAAATATTTGAAAAATGTAATTTTTTTTTTCAAATAATCAAAACTGATTTAAAGGGTTTTAAACTTTTTAATTAGAGAAAGTAAAACGTGATTCTATACAGAAACCTTAGAGTTTTTTTGGTAGACTAATTTAGACTTGGTATTTATCAAGAACTTCTAACAGGTTCCAACGTGGTTTCTAAAGTGTTAGGTTTACTTACCCTGGTGTGTACTTAAACTGGTGTGTATGATCATGTTTACTATTGACATCATGCTCTGGATAAGAAAGTTTATCAAATGCCAAAATGTAAATGGAACAAGTCAGTGGGCTTGTGTGTTTGTTTTGGAAAAACAACCATATCACTAACCTAAATAGCAAACACGCATAAGAAGATTAGAACACTTGAATTTATTTTCATTTAGAAGTATCTACATGTACATGTGTATGTGTGTTTTGACTCACGCTCATTTCCTGTTCAATATGGCGGAACATCATTTCTCTCTGCTGCTGCTGCTTCTGCTCAAGCTGCGCAAACTCTCGCTGTTCTTCTCGCTGCAACAACTTCAAAGCATGCAGTTCCTGTCGTCTACACACACACACACACACACACACACACACACACACACACACACACACACACACACACAGTTCAGACTCTGGAAAGAGATGTATGTTCAGGAGAGGTTCAGACTCTGGAGGGCGATGTATGTTAATATAGAGATCATGCACAGTGAGACCAAATTGTCTGTTAAAGATCACGATTAGGGAATTGAAAACAGTAGAACCCTGATGATCAGTGACCACATATAAGAACGTTTTTATGATGGTTGCCAGAATGTGTGATGTCTCTTATCAAAGACATACAAGCTCAGTTAACCATGGTTTACCAGACATTACTGGATGAACTGTAAAACATTCAATGTTTGATTCATGCTAGCATGAAAGTGTTTCAGTGGATTCAAGTGCTGTCACTATGATACGAGGGTCGTTAGTTTAAATTTGGATCATACCATAGAGTCAGAAAAAGCACAACTTGGACTGTTTTCTCTGAGTAGTTAGACAACGCTTTCTCCCCGCATCACCCTTGAGATGATGTTGATCAGCACAAGGAGTTCGCTAACGTATCAGATTTAGCTTGAATTGCTTTCTTCCAAGTTGAGATGATTTTTTTTAAAGCCTGATGTATGGTTGGATCTCTAAGCAGAACGATGATCAAAAACACCTACAAGTAATTCACTGACCACAGGTTCAAGGTTCTGCTATAAACTCCCTAGTCCTGAAACCTAAACAAAAAAAGTTGTATGACTGGTAGGAAATATATTTGCAGAACACTAAATGATCTGGAGAGATCCTGAGTGGAGGAATGGTTTGGCTCTCCTGCCATGTTCTCCAATCCAATAGATTATAGAAGAAGACTATTAGCAAAAAAGAACTGATCTAATTATCTTGTGTGTGTGTTTAGTGTTTGAAATGGATGAAAGTACCTGACTGATCTCATCTGCACTTCTTTATCGTTTCTTTCGTTGATCACCTTTGATGTAGTGACACTGACCTCACGCCCGTCCACCATAAAACGTCTCGTCTTCTTTAACATCTTTCTGCTGCTTGATAAATTCTACAGTACCAAGTCATCGAGTGAAAAGGGTTGGTTTTGGATCAGTTTGGTTCAGTACCATTCACAAGCAAAAGAGTTATTGAAAAGCATAACTAATATAATATCAATTCAGTTTGGTCTGAGCATCCTTAGCCTCATCATCACCACTGAATAGGGAGATGATGAACGGAAATGTTTAAATTTATCTGCAATTAGGTTTTAAGTATATTGTTTGGTTTTCTGTAAGACTCCACTACAGCTGATGATTGTGCATTGGTAGTCTGTCATTGGGTTTTACAAAAGAAGAATGACTTTCCTGATTTTAACCGTTATTAGGTGTTCTTAGTACCAGAAGCATTGCAAAATGATTATGTCTTGGAACACAATGCAAACTTCCCTACAGCATTTACAAACATCATATTTTAAATTGTCTTTAAACAATCGTGAAGAAAATGTAATGTTTTTAAACTTTTTTAAGCCCTAACCCTAACCCACAGAGCAATTCTTATTTGCTTATCTTTCTTTTTGTCACAAAATTTTGGAAACGTGCTTGAGTAGATTAAAACTCTCAGTAATATTACATAATATTAGGAACAGAATCTATTTACATGGATTAAGAATACTAAAGATAGTGAAAATTTTTGTGTAGGTGATGATGGCATGTTATACTTTGTGAAAATAATGAAAATAATATATTTTATTTATATTTATTTAGAATAATTGCAGCATCAAATAAAAGTGTTGTTTCGAGTAAATTAAAGTATTTTTGACAGACTTACCAATTCAATATTTGGAGAAAGTGATGAAGCTTCAGTATTATCATTGATGTGAAGGAGCAGACCGTTAGAGTCACCACTTGTTAAGCTTTGAGATCTTCTGCCCTTTACTGGTTTAGTCTCATTGTTACATATCACCTGCTTGTCCAGTTTGATATCTTTAGTGTCTAAATTTTGGGATTCTGTTTTAGGGTTTACAGACCTAAACTCCTCTGTTTGATGTTCAGAAGGTTTCATTTCTGTTGCATAGTCTCCTGAATTGATCTTCTCATCCAGACATTCTGTTTTTAAGACATGATTTACTGGATTGTACAGAAGTTCCAAGTTTTGAGTTTTTACCGCATGGTTTACAAAAATTGTCTCCCCATTCTGAAGCTCTAAATTTTGTGGTTCTGCCACCTGATTTTCTGAACTGATCTTTTTATCCGGATGTTCTAAATTTTTAGTTTCTACTATATGATTTACTGAAGTACCCTCCACATTCTGAATTTCTAAATTTTGAGTTTCTGAGACATGGTTTTTAGAGTTGACATTTCCCCTCTGAAGTTCTAAATGTTGTTCTTCTACTCCATGGTTTACTAAATTGATCTTTTCACTTCGTATTTCTGTCAATTGGGCTTCTGAGTTCATATTTTCATCCTGATATTCTAAACCTTCTGTTTTCACAAGATGGTTTTTAAAGTTTAGCTTTTCACACTGATGTTCTAAATATTGTGGTTCCACATTTTTAGAGTGGTTCTCCATAGTCTGAACTTCTGAATTTTCTGTTTCTATTACCTGATTTACTGAGTTGATCTTCTCAACCTGAAGTTCAGAACTGTCTGTTTCTGAGACATGGTTTTTAGACGTGATCTCCTCAGTTTGATCTTTTGAAATTTGAGATTCCATTATATGGTTTTCTGAACTAATCTCACCATCTGATACATTGTTTAGAGAAGTTATCTCATTATCCTGATGTTCCTGACTAAGTGGGTCTAAGACATGATTTACTGAAATTGTCTCTACACTCCGTTGTTCTGAATGGTCTGGTTCCATCATGTTGTTTTCTGAACTGACCCTTTCACTCTGATGTTCTGAATGGTCTGGTTCCATTATGTGGTTTTCTAAACTGACCCTTTTACACTGATGTTCTGAATGGTCTGGTTCCATTATGTGGTTTTCTAAACTGACCCGTTCACTCTGAAGTTCTGAGCATTGTGTTTTTGGGACATGGTTTACAGAAGATTTTTCCTCATAATTAAGCTTTGCATTTTCCAAGATGTCAACGTCTATAACATTTTCCTGTTCTTTAAATAGGTTCATCGGTACAACTTGATCCTCTTGTTCATTCTTTATTCTCTGGATCTCTGTGGCCTCAGTTTCGGACTCATTAAGTTTTTCTTTTTCCATTGATGCTTCCAGTTTGGATGGATCTTCTTGCTCTGTTTCTCCCTTTTGTAGGAATTCCTGTACATGTCCTTCTGTTTTCAATTTGATGGCCACATCATCATTTTTCTCCATTATAGAATCTGAATCTCTTGCTTCATTGGCATCTTCATTTCTGGTTTCTTCTTGTACATTAACATCATTAACTTTAGCATCATCTTTAATATCATATGAACTGCAATTATTTTCAATGTTGTGAGCCTTTTCATTTGTTGTTTCATTTTTAACACATTCACATATTTCCAAGACTGGTATTCTGATTTGCTCTACTATGGGCTGATTTAGATTCCAATGCACAGCTAAATCCAAATAGTCATGCCGATGTCTAAGATATTTCTCTTTCATGTCAGTTCTTTTGAGCAGATGAATTGTTTCCAAACACAGCATATTTATCACGATGTTGGGATTCACTTTTTCCTCTGATCGATCAAATAATTTTGTAAATATTATCTCAGTCTTTATTATATGCTCGTTCTTTGTATCTTCAGAAATATCTGGTGGTTCCTTATTTTGCGTCATTTCATTGTTGCCTTCATTAACACCCATGCGCTCAGTCTTGGTATTTCTCTCTGTATGAACATCTTTTTCAGGTTCATCTTTGGTCTCTTCAGATTTATTTTCAGCTCCTTGGTCACGATCACTTTTCATTGTTGTTGGATTAGTATCCGTTCCTCCATCACTTTGTACAGTCTGGACTTCTACTCGTTCCTGGTTAACCTGGTTTTTCATATCGTCGCTCCAGATTCCGGACCTGCGACGACTGAGAAAGGACAGGAAATTCCCTGGAGTGGACAGACGCCTCACTCTCTTCTGTGCTCTGTCCAAGGCACCAGATGCCCGTCGGGTAACTTTGGTAGCTTTAATTGCCTCAGGCTGGTCACCAGTGGGTGTGTGAGGGAGCGCTGTCTGATCTTTCCCCTCTTGAATTGATTGTGTTTCTACAGTGTTTGTCAGTGCTTCGTCTACTGAGTAAGACAGATCTGAAAGAGACTGAACAGGAAAAGCAGCCAATTACAAACTTAGAGGAACACTCTATACTATTTGAACGGTTCCATATGCCTAAATGTGTTATACAGTGCCTAAAGTCTTTTGTATTAATGAATGAGTACAAGAGTTGATACACTAACCCACCACTTCTGACCTCTTAATGCAGTAATTGGCTCATTAGAAGTACTAGTGCTTAATGGGATTCCTTAAAATTGTTGCAGTTATGACCTCTGCTGACAGGCCAATGTTTCTGGACAGAGACAGTGGGTGATGGAGGTTGCATAAGGAACAATGTTTGCTTGGCTTTGTTGATATGTTTGTTGATATGTTGTGATTTTGTAGAAAAAGAACAACAACAGAAGTCAAGCAAAGGCTTTGCTTGCCGTCTCATATACAGATGGAAGTTGGACGAATAATGTGGATGGTGTCAGTCCACAACAAGATCTTAAAGACCAGTTAAAAAAGAAGTTTTAAGAAAACAGTGTTTTTTCAGAGCAAGTCAGAGCCTGATATGGGTCTCCCAATGAATATATCTCCAAAGGCTGCAAAGATAAAAAGAAGCCAATAGTATTATGTACACCCACATCAAAGGAACCATGTGTTATTTCAAATGTCTGGACAGTAGTGGCTGTCTGCTTCAGTAGAGGTAATATGTCATTGGAGGCAATTAGATTACAACTTTTATTAAGTAGTTTGCCGTTTTCTTTCTGGTTAATGGTGAGTTTAAGAGTGACATGATATTTGTACCTCTGCCTCTATCACCTCTGTAACCTCTGCTTTAGCTTCAGCGATGAGCTCCTTGAGAGATCGTCCATCTCGGCCAGCATAAGAGAACGGATGAGCCAGCAACTGCTGCGCCGCCCATCGAGATTCAGGGTTTTTCTGCAGTGCCCTCCTCAGGAAATCCTGAAAATGGTTCGACCTGCAAAAGGTTTAAATTTTCTGATTACAAAATTACACCTAGGTGAGTAGGATAACAATATTAGAGGGACTGTCTCACCATATCCGGGTGTTGGTGAGGGTGGGTGGAGGAGATTTGGTTATTTTTAGCAACACCCTCATTGGATTAAGTGTGTGATGAGGTGGTTCCATCTCGGCTGCTTCGATCAGGGTGATGCCCAGAGACCAGATATCAGCTTTACATGTGTACGGGTTCTCCTTCGTTGTCTCACACATGATCACCTCTGGTGCCATCCTAAATCATACACACATACAAACACACAAATCTATTACCTCAATCAGGGGTCACAGCCCTCTGGAGGAGCGATTTGGGACAGGAACATCAAAATTCAGTGAACATACAATTAAAGATTGTGAAGATTGACAGATGATGACTATGAATGATTGTGATTATCTAGATCCTGTTCAAAGCAGATGAAGCTTTGCTTCCAGCAAATGAACAGCAAATTCACCAAATTAAAAAAAGATTTATATCCTGATCAAAAATTCATCAAAGTTTCTTTGACCAAAAAAACTGTGTATCGTGAATGTATATGCAATTCCCTAATCAGTGTCAATAGGATGTAAAGAAATTCTTGTAACCACATAGTGGTCTAGATATGAAGTGAAGCACTTTCTCTGTGCTACAGTTTCCAGAATTGTAACCAGTGTAATACTATCCATCCATTTTCTAGTTTTACCACTGCTTAATTCAATTGATGGTCAGGGTAGAACATACACTGGGAGAAAAAACTAAACACCTGATCAAGCCACTGTTTTGTTGCAGAGTACAGAGAAAAGGGTGACAGGGTGGCTTAGTGATTAGTCCCATGTTTCATTCCCATGTTGATCGGAGGAATTTCTGAGTTTGCATGTTTTTTCATGTACGTGTGGGTTTACTCCGGATACACTGGTTTTCTCCCACAACCCAAAACATGCACTAGGGTGATTGGAGGTGTAAACATTGTCCCGTAGATACACAATTCCCCATAGCACTATGGGTTGCGTAAAAATACATTATTCAAAAACTGGTAGCAGTCTGCACAGCACCCAAAAGTCTTTCGACTGAAAGCAAACCTGATTACCCAGAGAATATTCCCCAAGAATTCCACAAATTATTTTTCTCATGAAAGGACTTCCTGCTGTGAGACAACCACCATGTGTTAACCACTATGCCACTGCGCCAACCTGTTTTAATACTATCAGCAATAAATGTTTTTGGTTGATAGGGCCACTGATGTCACTGCTATTGCAGCATTATCACAAAGTCTTCCACCTGATTTAGTCATTGATATTTTAATTAAGAACAGTATTATTCCTGAGTTGGGAGAAAACAAAGCGTTCTAATCAATCGTATAAGTGTGTTGGTGCGATCGTCTCTGCACAGTCTAATATATACAATTTAACACAGGGTGGTTGGGTAGGTTTTGGTGAGAACGTTATTATCCACATCAAACATCTTTACATATGTCACATGCACAACCTTTAAAATAAGATTTGGCTTGTTTGTTTTAGAAATGATGATGAAGATGAGTGAAGATGATCAATACAGGACCTGTCATGTTAGAGATGTCATTCTGTCGGTCACCCACTGACAGAGCAAAGAAAAGCTGAATAAATAGCAAAAAGTGCTTGCAATCCTTGAGTATTTCACTATTCATCAGGTCTATCCAGCACCACACCTATACACCTAAATTATTCCTCTGCATGCTTGGTGCAGTTACACATTCTTACAATGTTTGCACAATCTTGGTGTTAAATCACCAAATCCATAAAATGCACAGACTGCAGTTTTAAATTGTGTGTTGGTAAGATATGAGTTCAGCCTTACATACCAGTATGGTGTCCCAATGAAGGTTGAACGTCTCTGCAGAGTGTGGTCATTTTTGGCAGATACACCAAAATCAGCTAGAAAAGAAAATACAGTACAGAGTGAGATAATGAGAGGAAATGTATAGTATGCATAAAATAAACTCTGTTCAGAGCTCAGATCAGATGGAATCCACCATTTACAATGGCGGTGATATTGACCTGGTCAGGCATTAAACACACAGCTAGCTGTGTCTGAGTGAGGGGTGATGATTGGGTTCCTATGTATAGCTGCAATATTTCTGTTCAAGGCATTTGCATGACAGTTAAATAAATCACAATGGGGTAGTGTGTTTCTTAGACTTCGATTATGTGTGTGCATGTGCGTACCCAGTTTGATGTTACCCTCCATCGTGAGCAGGATGTTCCCAGCCTTCAGGTCTCTGTGGATGATGTGGTGCTGATGCAGGTAACTGAGAGCCTGAAGAGTCTGGAAACAAACCTCACTGATCTGCTGCTCTGTCAGTCCTCGCTCCAGTTCTGAGCACAACACACCAACAAACAGGGTCATTTTGTTTCAATCGCAATCAGGTCCGTGTGAAATTCAGGGGTCAGTCAATGGGGGTTAAGGGCCAGGACTTACCTAACATTATGTCATCAAGTGCTCCTCCAGGACAAAACTCAATTAAGATCTATAAAAACATATAGAGATTGTCAGAAGATTAAAGAATGGATGTTGGATGGGATGGATTGATATGTGGCTGGATGTGTGGATACATTGTTGTCTGAGGTTGTTGGATAGATGAATTGATGAATAGATTGTTATTCAGACATTAGTGTGGATGAAATTAGTGGATGGATTGATAGGTGTACATATGAATGAAATGAAGTTGAAATGAAAGTAAGTGAATTCATGAATGTTTACACTGCTAAATGTATGAAATGTTAAATTCATGCATGTCTAAATGGATAAATGGTTGAATTGGTAAATGGTCTGTTGGTGAATTTGTTGATGAATTGACAGAATTGGTACTCATGTATGGATAGGTGTATGACTAGATGATTGATTTGTTAAAAAAATAAGTGGATGACTGGATAATTAGTTATAATAAATGGGTGAATGAGATGATTGACAGCTCTCACCCACAACCATCCTTCAAAGTACATGGCATCAAGCAGCGGAATGATATTGCTATGGCGACAGGTAGCAATGATGTTAATCTCAGTGATGTAATCCTGCAGCTGCTCCTCACCATGAACGCTGATCACTTTAGCCGCGGCTAACACTCCGCTCTCTGTGTTCTGAGCCTACCACACACAAGCACACAAAGATTATCATACTTTACTGTCCTCCGACTGGCTGCAAAGACTACAAGGACATCACAACTGTTTAATCAAACTGATCTCACAACCTCTTACTGGCCTCATAGTGAGCTCAAAACCTCCTTGTAATGGCATTATACTGACCTCACAGTGTCTTACTGTGCTCCTACCAACCTCATCACAATTTATTCCCTACCTCTGTTGTGTCCTCAGGATCTGGTGCAGAGTGGAAGTGATGAATCAGGTGTATAAACAGGGTGTGCTGAAATTATTGACTATTTGTTTTTGTTCACTCGGAGCACAAAGGTTAGAATTGAGTCTGTAAGAAGAGTCCTTTACACTCATCCGCCTGAACAGGAAACCAGCAGAAAACCGCAGCGCACATCTGAAGATGGAACATAGTTACCATGGGAACCCCAAAATAAAACATCAGTACTGACTCGAAAAGAAACTTCAGCAGAATAAAGGCAAAAATAAAGATTTACAGATGGACTCGATCATCCTAAACGGTAATGCTCAGACAGTTTATAGTGGTGACAATTCTGAAAAGACCTGAAAAGCTGTACAGTTCTGTCAAATTATGTACTGTTGTATAAAGTTTAATAAACTTCTGTAAAGTTCTATGAAATTCTTAACATTTTAAAAATTCTTAAAATTTTATTAAATTCTTTATGAAGCAACTTACATCACATTTATAGTATACAATCTGAACAATTGAAGGTTAAAAGCCTCGCTTAAATGCCCAAAATCAGCAACCTAGCTCGGGTGAAGTTTGAACCACCATCCTTTGGATTACGAGTCCTGTACCCAAACCAAAAACCCACTATTTATGGGACGGTGATGAGCAGAAGGTTACTGCTTCCCCACTATCACCAAGTTGCCACTGTTGGGGCCCTTAAGCAAGGCTGTTAAGCACCAATAGAGAAAAATGGCATTCTGTAGTAAATGTAAATAGTTGTGTCAGCTAAATGCAGAAAATTTAAAATATCATATATCATTTCATATCAGTTAAGTAAGCAAAGATTTAGGACAACACCTAGCAACATTGCATAAATAAATGATAGACTTTATTTACGTTGGTTTGAAAAATTCATTTAAATTTGCTCACTTGTGGCCCTGTTGAGTTGTTGGTGTGTTTTAATCTGTAGTATAGTCAGAAACACATCAAGAGATGTGTGAGAGGAAACAAAAAGTCATACATCTACAAACATGGCATGGTGAAAAACAAGTGTAACACTGTCATATGACAGCAAGAAGGTTCTAGGTTTGCTCCCCAGGTAGGATGGTCAGCTCTAATCAACTCAGGTAGGTTGATTGGTGATGGAAAATTGTCTATCACTGTATTTATATAAACTTGTATTTATGTAAACTTGTGCACTGATTAATCTTTTGTAATGAACAATTGTTCTGTGTCCAAACAATGTGATGGTAAAAGCACAACAAACATATGCAGTATTGAAACCCTCCATCCACACGCTTTACCTTATACACCTTTCCAAACGCTCCATCTCCCAGTTCTCCCAGCGTTTTCCAGTTCTGCTGAGGATCCACATCTCTGCGCAGATGTTCATAGTGCTGGATCTTCTTCTTCTCAACACCAACCCTGAACAAACGCATCAGTAGTGACGCCATTGCTCCCTGCTCAGGAACTGGACCCTCAATTGACCAGATTTGGATTAATAAGAACCCAAATGGTCCCAGGGGCCTGTCCGTCCACCCGTTGTTATCCTGAACGATATACTGTTCAATCTGAAAGAAAGTTTAGACTGCTGGTTTCACTCAGTCACACACAGAGCTCACGGCAAGTCAGGAAGCTGCCGAGGAACCCACATCCTTCGCACACAGCAACATCAGCTCCAAATCTCTGCTTGTTGTTCTGCAGAACTTCATTCAGATCATTTATTCAATACGTCTTATACAGCATTCAACTTCCCACATACATTCAGCTACATGAAATATGATTTTATTTTTATTGGCCTTGTGGTAATATCACATGTTCTTTTTAAAAGGTTGAAGGTTTTAAAAGGCTCCTGCATTTCAGATGGAAAGATATGCTAATCTATAAAGACTGCATTAGTATTTATATAAATAATTTGTATATCTTTATGGTAATTTTATTAATTTTATGTTCATTTTCTAGCAAAATTTTATTGTTCTCCAGGATCGGAGTTGGCCAGCACAAATCGAGACAGAAGTGCAGAGCTTGGGGGTTCTTCATCATAGAAAATTCTGGTCATCAAGGATGTTGGGTTGCTGTTGTTCTGCTTCTCCTGTCTGATCATTAAGGTTTGTTGATGGTGGGCGTTGGTGTTCTTTCTGCTCGTGCTTCCTTTTAGTTATTCTGTGACAATCAAAGGTGCCAGAGTCTGTAGCTGGTCTCTGTTAAAGTGGTATAATATTTATTATTCCTAATGCCGACTACATCTCGTGCTTACTAGAGGTGATTCTGATGGAAACGTGCTTCCTGCTCAGAGAAGACATGCACGCCTTTCTGAATCCTCACTGGTCTACCAAAGAACCTGTTTGTTTTACTTTACTACTTACTAAACATGCATCTGAAGAATAAATGGCACATAGTTTTATACTGTAATATATGGAGCCACCTGGGTGTTTTCGTGGGGATAATATTTTGAAAATAAATTAGTTCTCTTGGTCTAATAATCCGAACCTTCCTCTTATTAGTGTTTTCTCTTGGATTAATAATCCGTTTTCTTAGTTTATCAACAGTTTGGATAAGAAACATAAATTTGACTATATTAGACGCTCTTTATCAAGATGTCTGTGGCGATTGGGCGTCACCTTGTGGATCTTTGTTGAAGTAGCAAGCCCATTGTTAAAAGAGCTAGTCTTTTAATGTTTTTATTTAATTAAGATTTCTGTTTTATATTTAAAGATTTAAATTTAAATTACATAAAATTTTAATGACATATAACATAAAATAATTTTATTTATGAAATAGTTTCCTCAGTTTAAAAATCTGTATGCTCACTTTATTAATCCCTTCCCTTGGTTCAATAATCCGTTTCCTCAGATTAATTTTTACCGTGCACATATTATTTAAAATAGAACATAGATGACGGATCAAAAGTTTAATTTGAAAAATATGTTGAATCAAAATTTCCCACTTGGACAAGAAGCAATAAGTGGCAGAAAAAAAATGAAATTGAGCATATAACAAACAGCTGGAAGACCAATTACCACTAATTAGGTTAATTGAAAACATGAGTGGGTATAAAAAAAGAGTCTCTCAGAGTGTCAGTGTCTCTAAGAAGCCAAGATGGTAAAAACATCATCAATTCCACCATTGTTGTGCAGAAACATAGTAAAGCACCATTCTGGTGAATGTTACTTAGAGTAAAATAGCAAAAACTATTAAGTTATCATCATCAATCATGCATAACATCATCAAAAGATTTAGAGAATTTGGAACAATAGCTGTGTGTTAGGGTCAAGGCCATAAAACTCTACTGGATGCTCGTGATCTCCGGGCCCTTATGCATATGATCTACTCGATTATGTAATCTAAAGACCAGGGCCCGTATTTATCAAACTTCTTAAGATTACTCTTAAGAATGCTGCTAAGAATGGACTTATATCTAAACTTATT
>JAOUQU010230726.1:0-13769 GCA_028566735.1 Ammoglanis amapaensis
ACTTAAGAGACCTCTGGAGCAGTCTTAACTTTTTGGGAGAGTAAGAGTGATTCTTAGACTTAAGAGTTTTGATAACTAGCACTTACACTTAACTCTGTGATTAGGAGCAAATCTAAGAATTTTTCAGCACTTAATGATCACCATCATTGTTTAAAAAAGCAATAAGATGTAAACTCAATTTTTCCCCCCGACATAACTGCTGGGTAGACTGATTCATTTTCGTAAAAGAAGAGACTTTACAAGAAGAAATGAAAAAATATCTTAAACTAGCATTTATCAACTCTAAAATAGAGCTGATGTTTGCATTTCAAAGTACAGAAAGTATGTCATAGTGGCCGGCAATTATTGTAGGAGAGCCGGTAAGTTCAAATATATGAAAATACTTGGCTGGAGATGAGTTTCACATATTTTAAATTTTGAATAAATGTATTTTTGTGATTGCATGTCTGGACAGAATTTTACAGAGCCACAGAAATTTCTCTTAAAGACACCATTTTCTCATCATTGGACAAACTTGCAATAAAGCTCAGACTGTATTGATCATGAAATGAAGCTTTTGGAGAGGATTTGAAAACTCTCCTAGACAGATTCGATAACCAGGTAATGATGTATAACCAAGTCTTTATATTTCTAATAGTTGAGCATCAGTAGCTGATACCAAATATCTAAAGTCTCACTGGGAATGTGTTTAAACAGAAATATGTTTTTCCCATGCTGTTTTATGGTTTTTCCTGGCTTTCCAAGTCTTGCCTGGTAAGTGGACAACAACTCCATGTGAATGGTACATTTTATAATAGTAATAATTATAACAATTATTATATTAACTTGGCAAAACCAATTTACTCTAATGCTGTAGAATGCATTAGATCTTCAGATCCTAAAATGTTATTTAATATAATTGTTTAAAGCAAGGGTCCTGACTGTACCTTGTGTGGATCCCTTGTCAGCATTTAGGTGTTATTCTACATATTTGTAGGACTCAGTATGCAAATTTACAGTATTTTAGCATAAAGTTTGTTAAATACCTCTACTTGTTTTGAACATTCTGAGATTCTAAGCATTTTTGTAAGCTTTTCTTGATAAAACTATCGGTTAAATGCCATAAAAACCAAAAAAGCAAAATGTAAACAAATATGTTATTTTTGACATGTTAGCTTGTCAGCCTGTTGACAACTATTATAGCCTTAGGAGATAATCTGACTGATGCTAATTCATTAATTAGATGACTTTATTTTTGTCATTATTGCAAACCTGTTTTGAGTATTGATGGTTAATTTTGGTTTATGTTTCTACCTGAAATCTTTCTACCTGAAAATAGAGTCATAAAACAAACAAAAAAACTTTTTGTAGGAGTCTAGTGGTATTTTATGTTTTACGCTGTTACTTATATAGTTCCTGACTCGGTTACTCACTGTATCACTAGGGAACTTACTCTACCACATGTTCCAGATTCTTTTTTTTCTCTCCCATTTTTGTCCTTTTTATTCACAAGCATCTGATCTTAGTCTGAAGCGTCACAATGTGTTACAACTAAATAATTTGTGGCACCTTATGTAAGAAGATATACTGTTGCTAATGCATTAAGTGATATTGTGCCTAACAATATGTAAAACATGATATATTGAATAAAACTGAAGTTTGATTTATGGCTATTACTATTATTGGAAATTACTATTGATATTTAGTACTAAAATATACAACTTCCAAGCCATGCAGATAAACTGGTTGTGATATAGCAGAATAGGGTTTCTTTTTGTAAAGAAACCCAAAGCATAGACCAGTTGGACTGATGTATGCTTTGAACTTTGAATATCCAAAGGAACTAAAGTACACCTTTGAAACCATTCAAAAGGTTTTCACAAACCTTTATACTAATTTAGGAGCTAGAGTACTATTCTGTGAGTACTCTTACATATTGAACCATGAGAATAAATATGTTTCAAATAGGATTGGCAACATTTTGATTTTGTGTTTTCCTACTTAATAAACCTTTTTTTTCTTTTCGAGTTTTGCTCAACTGAAGTTAAGGTTTAGCTCTGATTTGTGTTTAAAATGTTAGCAGCAGACAGTTATGACTGTGTAACCCGTTTAGTAAACAGAAAAACAGTTCATCTTGAATGCTTGTAGAATTTGAAATTTGGGTATAATTCTGTGGGCTTACATATAGGGTATTTATTTCGAATGAGTTTGTGCAAGGTTTTTGGTATAAGGTACAAGATGGTGAAAATATGTCTAGCAAGTGCATGAGTTCATTTGTTACACGTGGTGCAAGTGCTTTAGTTGGACATTAGAAATTGCTACGTTTCTTAGTGTTTCTTTGGTAATTATGTTTTTTTAATTGAGATTGTAGTTCTATTCAGATTGTGATGCTGTCTTTGACGGTTGTTTTTAGCAAGGATTCTTCTTGCTACTGAATACATTTCCAAAATCAGAGGAAAGTGGCAGATATGGCTAGTAGATGATGGTATTCTATACAGGGCATTCTGGCGGAAACCTGTTTATCGGCCGAGATAGGATTAAAGTGGGGACTTCAGTGCCAATATTGCTGCCACTGCCTGATGTGACTGTTTACCTGCTGAGACTAAGGACTGAAGTCGAGATTGCAGTTCCAATATTTTTGCATACAAGGACTACCCAAGAAGGACAGGCCCTGTTGAGTCTGGTTCCTTTCAAGGTTTCCTCCTGTAATTTTCAGGGAGTTTTTCCTTTGCCACAGTCGCCCACGGCTTGCTTAACAGGGGGTTCTGTGTTCGTTCGTCCTGTTTTGGTGAACTAATGCTCTCTCTCTCTCTCCCTACTAACACTCTATCTCTCTCGCTCTCCCTCATCATCTATCCATCTCCAGTCCCGTCACTCACGGTCCCGTCCGTGCGCCGCTTTGAGCAGTTCACCAACCCTCTTTACTTCTCTATTCTATTTAGTGTCTACAGTTTGCCTTCCTTCTCTCCTCTGTTTGCATCTTCTGCTAATCATTCACAAAACATTTTTTTAACATTAAAACATGTTTAATATTGAAAGCAATAAAATAAAAATAAATTTAATGAAGCTGAGCAAATTCTTGACCATTCAGTTGCACTTCTCACAGCTGCATGCCAAGATGTACCGATAAGTGGCAGTTATTCGAGTCCCATATGAGCATCTTAGACGTACCGCTTTTAGTTTGGATCTGTGTGGGCGGCAACACAAGCAAGTACTTCTAAATGGCTGATTAAGAACAGAACTGAAGGAGATTAAAGGGTCCGATCTGGATGTGTGGCTGCAGTGACCTTCACAACGGGAAAGCAAGACCATCTGTGGAGAGAGAGTGAAATTAAAGAAAACTCAAGAAATCTCTGCACTGAAAAAAAACAGTGCACAAAACAGTTTTAATGTTTCTAGACATGTTTAAGATATACATGTACAAATATATCATTTTTAACTGCTACTTTCAGGGGTCAATACAAAATTAAATAATATATGCATACCTTATTTGTTACATTTTTTATGCCTGATGTCATTCATGTCATGACCTTCCTTTTTTATGCTGACAACTACGTATTTCCCCCCAAGATTAAGCTAATCATGACTGTGTAGATACCTGAAGCACTGAAGGACTCCCTCCCTCATCATCTATCCATCTCCAGTCGCTCATGGTCCCGTCCGTTCGCCGCCTTGAGCAGTTCACCAAATTTCTTACAGAAATACAGTTCCCCTTCCTTCTCTCCTCTATGTTTCACACTATCCCTATCCTGTCATAGCCTTTATTTTTTTGATCCAATCTCCTAGGATCCTTATTGTAGCCTTTTCTTCTCCAGTGTTTCCCTCCCTGTCTGAAACACTATTATTTTGTATTGTTGTTTTGTGCTCGGTGTGTTCTCTGCTCTCTGTGTCCAGGTTCCCATCACTACCCTGGTTCGCAGTATCTCCCATACAGAAGTCTACTCCCTTCCAATGCTCCTCCTACCTATTGCCTCCATACACTCATTGCTCATTACTGCTGTGCCTATCATCCAATAAACTATGGTTGTTTTGCATATACGTCTCCGACTCGCTCCTAATAGCAGATTCTGACACATATTCATACAACTACTTGAAGTGATTTTGTAGTTAAAGTATTTACTATGGTCATGCCTTGATGTTTATGATGGTTTGTCCAACATTTATCCAACATTTAAAAAATCTGACAAAATTTACAACAAACTGGAAAAAAACTCAAACATGACAATATAAATTAAATTTCATTGCCATCATAAATTTCATGGCCATCTAGTGTTGTCTTGAATCAAACTTTATCATAAAATGATCTGACACAGTAGTGTAAGACCTGATCAAGCATGTGCACAATGCCATGGCATTGAAAGGGCGTTAAGTGTGCATGCCACCTGTTCCAGTGCTCCCGTTTGTGTTTTTCAATTTTGTTTTATTTTTGTTAATAAGTTTATTTATTTTAATTTATAGATAAGAACTTAGTAACACTGTACCTTCTTGAAACATGTTGATAGAGAGAGTTTTGTTTTTTTTCACTGTGAAAGTACTTATTTCACTTTCCTGGTTCATTGCGAGGCAACAGCATGGCAACATTGAAGCCAGCCAATATAAAGAACAGGCCAGCTAACATCCCTGAAGAACTTTGGAGCTGAATGCACAAGGGACGCAGTAGAGGAATCAAACAGCAGACAGGAGAAGTGAGGATGAAACAAAGAAGGCATATGGAGAAGAGAGGATATAAGCCATGTCTTCTCTCTATCATCATGAGAAACATAAGACCACTAGCGAATAAAATGTACAAGTTAACAGCATTAGCCAGAAATCAGAAGGAGTAATGTGAGTGTAGTTTAATGTGTTTTACGCAAATATGGCAACACAAGGATATTCCCGATGACAACGTTACCATCAACGGGTTTTATTCTGTTTGGGCCGATTAGGACCACACTGGTAGCCGTAAGTGTAATGAAAGCGGATTTGCTGTGTTGGTCAACAACTGATGGTGTATATGGTCATATCACCAATAAAGAACGGACCTGTTACCCAAACATTAATCTTTTGTCTGTTAGTCTCAGACCATATTATTTACCAAGAGAGTTTTCCGATTTTATTTTGTGGCTGTTTATTGTCCTCCCTCAGCTGATCATCAAGAAAGCACAAAAGAAATTGTTCTTTTTACATAAAAAGAAGCTGGGCAGTTACCTTGAAACATATGAACATACTTTAGCAACTGTCAAATTAGCTAAGAAACTGATCCGAACTGACTTAATAAAACATGTTTATGTTGAGCTTTGTTTGTACAGTCACATTATAGGCATAGTTAGTTAGAAGGTTAACATCAGCCATCTCAAAAAATAAGACCACAGGTCCCAAAATGCTGCAAATAGTCAGTTTGTGGTGTGCAATTTTGCAATCAGTTTGACAGGCCAAATTAATGGTTGTGGTAATTTGGTTTGGAAACTAAAATATTCTCATCGAGCCATGGCAAACTTTGAAATATAAAAACTCCACACCGAGGACACCATGTGTCTGTGTGCCCCTGCTCTTCTGCAATTTTGCTTGGGTAAACACAGAACAGCTGCAGCCATTAATTCTCAGAACTATTTAACAACTTTTTTTCTTGAGGCTTATTGGATACTCCTGGCTACTATTTAATCAATAGTAAGATTTGTCCATAACAATCTGCATAGTTGGCCAATAAATTGTATTTTCCAGCAGTAAGCTAAGTTTCATTTACAAATAAAAAGTCCAGCTGATGATTTGCTATGGATCTAGCATTTATTACATAAAAATGCATATTTAGTACGTACTGTAGCACTGACCCTACATGCTCTGTATTCATTGTTTCACTTTATTCAACATGCTGCTATATTATATATTTACATATGTAAAATAGCCACCCGTGTATACCATATAATAAAATACGGCATATTGTGCACACCTACTTATACGTAATGGTAACTAAATATTGCACATACAATATACACATTACAATACATACAATATTACACATATTGTTAAGGTTTGGAATGGAACTCGACCGAAAAACACCACCACACAAGCCCAGGTAGTAGCTAATCCGGGTTTATTCATTGTATTCTGAAACACAAGCCCGAATACGATCATGCACGATGAAAATACCACTCCCACAGTCCACAGTCGAGTTTCCTGTATGGAACACAGTTGATCACTTAAAGTTTAGCAGTCGATGACACAGAACTGCAGCGCTGGGCTTCCAGTAACTCTGTCCTTGAAGTAAGTCCAAACGCATATTTTCACTGAAATGGTAAATTCTGTCTATAAACCTATAAACTAAAACCAACAAAAAAACAAGAATAACAAAGGGGGATCGAATCCGGGACTTCTTGCTGTGAGGCGACAGTGGTGCTAACCACTTAGCCACCGTGCCTCCCTAAATGCACCCCTAGCTCCCCCAACTGCATTGGCTAGAAGTTGGCAGTATGTGAAGGCCACTCTATCTCAAGAGTACCCCGAAGGCTCTGCCCAGGAGTGTTGGAAGAACATTTCTTGGCCGTCTGGTGTAATCAGTTAAAATCTGTAATCTTTAAAACATTTGCTTAGTCCCTTTTGTTATTTTGGCATGAGTGCATCCTCATCCAAGCCAAATTTTGCCACCGGAATACAAAACTCAATAGTGTAATCAGCTACCAACCTACAACCTTGTGCTACTTGCAAAAGTTGCGGACCAGCTTCACTGCCCACCTAGTGTGAAAGAATGTCTCTTTAACTGCACATGAGAAAAGCTTGTGGGAAAGTTTTGCTGCCTTCTGTTCCTACATTCTACATTCTGGCCCATTCTAACGCATGACCTGTTAAAATAGAAAACATAAAGGCCACCTAAGCATGTTTGTTTAGCAATCTAGAGAATGCAAGAACCAGATGTAGAAACAGAGCTGCCTAAAAACAAAACAGAAAACCTGCGGTATGGCCAAACTGCACTGGCAGAATGTACATCACATGCCCCTTTCTCATCTGTCCTAAATGCTCCTGGAGAATACCTGTGCCTCTAGACATCGCAATTTGGTAGGGATAACAAGTATGCCTAACACAGATAGAGAAACTCGGCAAACCAGATTACAAAACATGGCTGTACTATTATAAAATGAGATAAATATGACATGCCGGGGATCACCTCAGATCTGAAATTAACGCTGCTGTGACAAGCACAAGTGAAGTCAACTTTATTTCTATAGCGCTTTTTCCAATAGATATTGTCTCAAAGCAACTTTACAAAATGCAGGACGAACAGAAACCCCTGTCGAGCAAGCCGATGGCAACTGTGGCAAGGAAAAACTTCCTAAAAATTACAGGAAGAAACCTTGACAACTCAACAGGGCGCATCCATTCAAAAAGGCAGCAATTTTCATGCACAATAATGCTCCCCGTCACACAACCTTGAAACCTGAAACAATTAAATAGCCAATGAAGTAATCAAAAAGAATTCCTGATATAAACCCAATAGAAAACATCTAGGAAATTCTTGGCCTGTAGATGTGCTGAAGTCATTCAAAGCAAAAACTGGTACACTTCCTGGTTACTATTGTAACCTTCCAAAAATTTCTAGTTGGAATTTTTCTAAAGCTGCTACAGTCATTGTTGTTTTCTGCAAAACTTTTCTATATATCGTGCTTCCTGGTTGCTATAACAGAAATGTGATGCTTCTGATTTGCATTAAATTACCAGTTTCTTAGGATTGGTTATATTATAGCATATTTTTATTTCCCAAATGACAAGGATCATTCCCACAACATTCACTAAAGTTGTTGTTTCGAGTTTATGTCCCTAATGTAGAGAACTGCGTTCTATAAACGTCACGTAACATCCCACAACCAAAATGGAACGTTTTAAGACGGTTATTTAAACGTAATTTTGTTAGGTTGTGTGCACTTGTTGCTGTTGAATCAATTTTTGTACTTCTTTTTAAAAAATCAGGTCAGACTATTCATTTAGGAGTCATTAAGGATCCAAATGAGTCGATTTTTACATTTGAACTAAACCGATTGATGCCAGTGTGCCACATGCACACTCAGAGAGTCACAGCTCTGAGGCAACAATTTCTCTCTATGTAGTTATTTACTTTTCGTTTATAGTTTTTTAATAATCTGAATGCAGCTTGTGTGTAGTTGTGTGCAAATTGCATAGTTATTTGTGAAGTTAGATTTTTGCACTTGTATCACTAGTACCATCATTTATTAATTATTGATATTTATATTTTAATTATTTGTTTTCAGATTTGTAATTTATTGTGTGTAATGTTGATGACAATGCAGGAGGGGGGAGGGGGAGCATTTAGAGTAAAATCTCATCTATAGTGTCACATTGTGTTGGGACGGCTCTGGTTAAGCCTGTCTAATATGATGCAGCACTAAGAGTTATAATAAGATTTACTAAGTTACTAATAATAATCGATGGCCTCGCAAGTACAGTGGCAAAGAAGGGTCAACACAAATAAAATCATAATTTATTGGGACAAACCATTTTAATAAAAATGGCAAGCCAAAAAAACTGCCTAATAACCGTGCAAAATATATACAGTGCAAATATTAAAAAAATGCAAAAACTCCAGTACAACTAATTCTAAAAATGTGACGCTTTCGTAAAGATTTGGTTTTTATATTAGTTTTATTTAGAATCGATCTGTAACATTTTGGCTTAAAAGAGGCGCCGTCGATATACAAACCAACCCAAAAGTGCAAATAACATAAAAAAAAACATTTTCTGACGATCACATGATTGTGATCGTATGTCATGAGTTTAAATAAAGAAAAATAAACAGCAAGAGTAACCCATCCTCCACAAACACGTCGCTGTTTACAGGAACTATGAATAAAAAGTGCCGAAACCTTTTTTCATGGCCCATCATAAAATAATTCTTTGATAATTTATGTTTTCAGCCTTTAGTACTGAATGTAGCACGTCCGATGGGCCTGTTGCATCGAGCTTCGTCTTCGTCCACGACATGATGCATGATGTTCCATGCTAAGCCCCTTCCCCTCCATCACACGACAGCAGCCACATGAACTTTCTCACCTAAACTATGACATAAGTGCAGTGTACGGAGAGACACCCGTCCCACCCCCCCTGTTCCTTTCGATTCACTAGGAGACCAGGACAAGCAGCAAAAGCCTGGCTTCATTACAACATATATTCCAGATTCCAGTTGTTTTAAATGAGTATAACCAATTAATTTGTTTTAGCTAATGACATCCTAATATCAAACACCAGGCTAACTATCCACTTAATGACCTCGTCCCATGAAATTTCATCCTTTCTTGTCATGGACTGTTGGAGGGAGCCATCGCCATCCAGCTTCAGCCGTATAAAACAGGAATAAACTTGCACTTGGTATTAAATATTCAGTCTCCTTCAGTCGATACGGTTGCCGCAGATGGTGAATCGGTCAATGTCCAATAAGTCCTTCTTTGCCCCTCTGTTAAGTGTCTGTGTTTCATCCTGGGCCAGGCTCGTGTCATCTGATTCGTCTGGTGTGGTGAGGAACTGGTCCGACTGGCTGGTCCGAATCGGAGGCTCGGGCCGATCAGGCTGGACGGGCGTCTGGCTGACAGCTGATGGAGACACGTCCTGGTCATCGTCGTCTGCTGGCTCACCTGTGGAAGAGAGAGACAAACAAAGATATATAGTCACATAATTATAGTAAAATGCTGATGAGAAACTCTTAAGGGGAAAAAACTACATGGATATATTACCAGTGGACTCTCTCTGGTCCGTGGTACGGCGAGTCCTGCTGGACGCTCGGCTCGGCGTGGCAGACGGGGGCTTCCTGAACAGCTTCTCCTCCATGTGGGCGTCCTTCACGTAGACGCACGACTTCCCCAACAGCACGATACTGTTTAGCACCTTCAGTGTGATCATGCTGCAATCACGGGCCGCCGTTACACGAGCATCCACATACTTTCCAATGGAGAAAAAAAACTTACCCAAGATAAAAGAGGAGCAGACAGGTGACGGCCAGAGAACCCTGGATCCTCACGGAGTTGGTGACCACCCGGATCAGCTGTAAACACACAAACAACGTGAAAACGCAGGAAATCGGGCTAAAATCCACCCATGATTTAATCATACCAGTAGAGCAAGTGGAAGCGGGATGAAGCCCATTCTTCTGGACACACTGTCGCTGTAGTCCGTGTATGCCTTAAACACGTGGAAATAAACAAATTCAAGTTGTATATTTACTTATTTTGTTTATAATATGCCTTGTATTTGATGTTTTCATTTAGGTATGCTTATACTTGACATTCATTTATTTATGCAATTATTTAAGTGTTCTACATGTATATTTATTAATACACTGATTAACGTGCTAACTTTTTATATTCATGTTCCTATATAAAAACGATGCAATCGTTATTACTGCCCATGTACTTTTGTATATAATCATTCACATATTTATTTAAATGATCTAGATAGCATTTCTTCGTTGCCTCAAATTCCATCCAATGCCAGGACGAGATAGTTCTACACCCCAATCACGTTACCTAGAGAATGAAACCCAAGACCCTTCTGGGATCAGAATTACAAAACAGGAGGGCAAACTGAAGCCCAGTACAAGTACAAGAATAAAACGGTTGCGGGAAGATTTCTATTCTACAAAGATTCCAATTACGTTTTTCTGTCTGCTGCTGACGAGATCGAAGGCCAGACTTGCCCTGTATTCACCGTATACCTGCACATACACACATTCACACACACACACACACACAAACACATTAGACAGCAAAAAACAATAACAAAGCCAACAGAATTTTAAAAAGTGCTTGGCTACTAGGGTTGCACCCGATAATACATTTTTAATATCCACCCGGAACCAGGAAAACACCGGATATCTGAAGCACTATCCGACTGGAACCAGATCATTGTTGCTCGAATCTACTACCCAATAGCACCTTATTATAGCAACTATAGAGAATCAAGATAAGTGACAAACCGCCTACCAAAACAGAACTAATAACTAAACAAGAATCAGTAAATTACATTTCAGTTTCGTTGTAACTTGAACTTTCAAAGTTTCTTAATGTTTCTTTCTTAAAGTCATCATAATATACAATTATTATTTACTATTACTAACAAATACCACCAATTTCTCATCAGCGTGTAATGACTGGAAGTATTAAACCCTTTTTATCGTGCATCATATATCATAATAAATACAAGAAAAACAAAACTGTGAATAACTCAATCACTTTTGTCCAAACCAAAAAAGAAAAGAGTAAAAACAATCAGAGAACAAAATGCTTGACGTGCAGTTACACTTGCAGATGAAACGTTACTTTAAAAATTAGGTGGCTTTAATACAGTCATACATATTAAACTGATACTGATAAATAAAACCTGTATTTAAAGGCTGGTGGAGCCTTTTATTGGAGATGATATACGGGTGTTACTTTCTGTATTGTAAGGCTGATTTCTAGGCTAAACTTTTGAATCTAAATACACTTTTAACATGCTAACATTTATGTAAAAACTAAGTAATTTACGTAAAAAATGATTTATACAAAGCATTAAATTCATAAAACCATTTTGAGAAGTAACTGCCTATTTCAAAGACAACAGAAATAGTTCATTTGTTCAAAGTTCATTTGTAATTTTAACATATTTAAGGGTGTTTTTTACTCATGCATTATGCAAATTAGGAGATGATGTCATTTAGCGACTTTTAAGCCTTTCAATAAATTACTTTTCTTAATGAGGAGTTGCAACAGTGGCGCACACACACAATTGTGCAGGTTAATGTTAGAATTTAATGCGAGTGTGTGGTGTGCACGCGTATATGTTTGTGTGTGCGTGTGTGAGTATGTGTGTGTTCGTCTTACTGGCGCACAAAAAATAGAACGAAACATTTTAATCTCCCATTTTGTAGCATCTTGTAGCATCTGTGATTCAAATAAACTATCTTGTGTATCAGACATGTTACAGAATTGGGATAAATCGTTTTAAATTAGTATTTGGAGCTGTATTGTGCTTTATGAGTAATGGAAATGATTCGTGTAAGTAAGCGATGACGTCAGCAGGACTCACGTCGGCGGGGATATCGTTGAATTTGGTGATGAAGGCATGTTTCACCATGTCCACCGTCATCTCGGATGCCACCACCATGCACACGTCTGGGAGCAGCACCCACAGGTGATCTGCAATGAGCAGGATCAACAATCAGTGCGGAGGATCAACGCACTGCACTAGAGTGATTTTTAACAACTAGTCACTAGACGGTACCTGGGTTCCAGGAGAACTGTTCCATATTCCTAAGACAGACAATTAACAGCAGAACATAATTCGTGAACCGCTCCTTAATATCTGAAACACAAACACATGGCAGCGGTTTGATTGGCCTTCGTTTTGTTAGTTTTACAGATTCTTACATGGATTCAGAAATTGGCTTTTATGTTCCCCGACAGTTTCGCGTTTCCAAAATTGTTTATTAGTTCCCCAATACAACACGAACACTCGTCTCTTGTCGCGTCTTTTAATGCCTACATTATAATTACTTTTTGGTATTTACTACAGGCTCCATTTTGTTTTTCTAAGACAAGATAAGAGAATCCTTCATCAGTCCCAGGCTGGGGAAATTACATAAATCCTAGTACAGTTTATTTTGTTGTTTATGCACCGTGCAACCCTGAAAGAGTAGAAAGAAACGTCTCGTTTTAATAGGTCTTCGTGTGTAGCTGTAATTACAATAAAACCTCTCTGACTGCCAAGATTTGCTTGCGTAGTAATCAATTTCTTTTAGAGCTCTCGAATTTGTTAATTATTTTCCTATTATCTTCCTGACTGTTTGTTAATTGTGTATCATTTTCCTTAAGTAATTCCCCATAATATAGCACTACAATTGGTTTAAAGGTTCTTTAAGGCAAGACACTAGTTCTTTTTTTTATGGGGCTTTACTTGTCTGCGTTTCTGCTCCCCGCAATTTAGGAAACTTGGACCCCGTCCTACTGACAAAATGTCCAAATTCAAACCAATAGTTTTTCGGAAACTTTTTTTTGTATTTGGAGGTGTCGAACCCGTTCCGACATCTTTAGGAGAAACACACCCTGGTGACCACGCCACATTCGGAATTTTACACCGATATCAAGTGCTTCAATGAATACTTAAAAACAGGAAATAGTCTGAAAAAGAGACACACAAACACACCGCAGGTCCACTGGTGACACCCCAACATGGTACAATCACCTACCTATCTCTAGTTTTACTACTCAAATGGCAATAGCCTTCATGAGCTAGCATGGGTGTCCGCTCCCTAACAGCCTGGCACTTACCACTGTTGGACATCTGGAAGAGGTTGTTCTTCTCAAACTTCTTGAAGACGCTTCCTTTGATCTCAACAAACTGCGTGGAGCAAAAGACATGCAATGCGTTTATAATAACACAACAGTAAGTGGGTATGTTTGTGTGTGTGGTTACATTGTTGGACATCATGATGGTGAGCAGAGATTTGTTGTGGGAATTGAAGGCCACGTTCAGTGTGGTGGCCTGGACCATGATCAAGATGGCATGCAGAACTGGAGAACTAGTTCAGAAAATTAAAAGCGTGTACGTGCACACAAAAACGATTCAGTGGGGAGTCTGTATAAAATTATTCTCTAAAAATGATTATTGCCGAAAATTATTCGCTAAGAGTCCAATCCTAAATAATTCTCTAGTCACACGCAAACCTATTTAATTGTTTAGTTGTGTACTACAATAAAGTCTAGGGCTGTCCGCAAATAATCGATTATTCGTTGGTCGACCAAAAAAATTACTAGTCGGCCAAATTCCATTGGTCG
>JAOUQU010230944.1:0-13767 GCA_028566735.1 Ammoglanis amapaensis
CACACACACACACACACACACACACACACACACACACACACACACACACACACACACACACACACACACACAGGAATCACAGGCACATGCGCTGCAGAAACGATTTACTTCTTCTACTTAGAACATGAAGTAACTGTTCGGAATATTTCTTTTCACATTAATTTTTTCAAAATAATTTTTCACATTTTTTTTACAGAATTGTTACAGAACCAGCTGATCAACAAAATACAAAATACATTTGGAATTATATATATATATATATATATATGACGTTATATATATGATGTTATTTTTAATATTAACATTAATCGTCATTAGTAGTACAATAAATTCCACTAATGTTGAAAAAATGTTTTAACTAACATTGTCATAAGTAATATTTTCCTACTATTAAGTTGAAAATTTGTATTATTGTTTATGATTATTTTCACTATTATTTTTTTGATATTACTTTTAATTGTTTTATTTTTTACTATCATTAATAACAATAACAACAACAATAAAAAAATGTACAATCTTTTTAATCTGTTCTGCAGGTTTCTGAATTTCTTCTGTTATTGTACTAAACATGTAAGGCTCTGGGACCCTTGGGTGACTCGTGTCCTCTTTTTAATCAGTGTTGGAATGCACACACAGTGCTGGAATGCGCGCGCACACACACACACACACTGCCGAAATGTATTCGCCTTACTGCCAGAACATGTGGAGAGACTCAGACTGAGCTCCAGACTCTAGAATTTTTATTTTACAGCTGCTCCATCTGTACTGACGATTGTTTATCGTACAGGATGAACTGAGCAAAATGAAATTTTTTTGTCCAACTTAAACAAAAATAACAGGATACTTTTATACTTTCAAATTTCAGTCAAGCTGATCACTGATCACTGTGTCAGCTGCCGGCTCTGTGAATCCTTTAAAGAAAAAAATAAATCTCTTCATTCTAGAAAAAAATACTTTAAATACTTTTAGTGGCAAAATAATTTCCACACATTGTTAACCTTTCAGTAAAAGGAACCAGATTTCGGAATATATTTGTGTTTATACAAGAAAGGAAATCCATGTTGACTCAAATCCTATCTACTTATCAAAGTTCTATCTATTTCTCTATCCACCTACCTACCTACCTACCTACCTACCGACCGACCGACCCATTTACCAACCTACCTACCTACCGACCCATTTACCAACATACCTACCTACCTATCTTTTGTCTGTCTGTCTATCTTTGTCTGTCTGTCTCTCAGTCTATTTATATCGTTGTCGGTTTGTAAATCTGTCTAAAAATGTGTTTGCATGCACACATTCTCACAGACATATTTCCATGTCTCGTATGAAACCTTCTTCTACTCTATTTTATTAACAATTGTTTTATGAAATGGACAAAATTTCATCTAACTGACAATATTGAGTGTTGTACTGTATATATAGCGGATGATTCTGGCCAGGGTGCAGAGCAGTCGGTATGTAGACTGGCGCTTGGCCACATGTACTCCATACATGGCCCTCTGATGATGCTGATCTCAGACCTAAACTATTCTGCTGAAGCCATAAGTATGTGTGGGCCTGGGCTCTGTTATTCTTTAAACCTTAACACACACTCCAGTTCTATGAAATACATCCCAGTACGACCAGTTCCAAAACTCCCAGTTCACTTAGCACAGATTAGAATGTACAGCTAAGATAAGAACACACGCACACGCACACGCACAACTCCATCTAATCCAGTCCACAGAGCATTCCTAAAAATCTTATTACTCATTGCTAATAGAGCGTTAACTGTAGGAGCGTCGGTTTAATTCAAAACAAATCATGACTGGCATTATGTTGCAGGAGTAGTTTTGAGAACAGTTTTCCTCCTGGGGGGCATGAGATCAATTTTTTTCCATTAATGTCTTTGGCCAGCAGATGGGGCACAGAGGCACAGATGATTGATATGTAAATTACTGTAATATGTTTAACTTGTCTAAACTTCACAACCGCTGTTTGATTCATGAATCAACCATTGAATGTTTCTTGGTTCATTTAGAATTGGTATTTAAATAGTCCTCCTAATCATGCTGTTCAAATTTTGGCTTAAGGAGACCAAGGTGACACAATTGATCAACAATATTTTGTCCTTGTGAAGCATTAAACTGATTGTTTTGAGAAAGAAGTGGTCACTGATCTTCAGTGTCACAGAGTGTCATCAGTAGGATACAACAGAGATAAAGAGAGATTGGAAGAGTCACAGAAAGGAACAGAAGTGGATGTCCTTTGGCATCATCCCACACTGATGACCCTGTGGAACCGGATGGAACCGAATTACATCAGACCATTCAAAATTATTGACAGCAGTGTGGTCTCTGTGCTAGATGACCTGCATGGGTACCTGACCACACCACCAGACACAGCCGTTTCGTCTTTCTATGATGAAAGTCAACTCACACTAACAAGAAATTATGTTATTGGTGTTACAATGTTGACAAATGTGTCTAGTCAATGTAGAACTACCTTACACTTTGTGAATGGTACACTGACAAGCCCTAACTACTTCAATAACATCACCGTGTTATTAATAACATCACCGTCTCACTAGGGTAATAATTAGGGAAAGGGGTACCTCAAATATAGTGGTCTGCACTTTCACCAAATCGAAATCAGCTGAGTTACCATATAAAGGCTGGTTATCTAATGAGGGCCAGAGGGACACCCTCCAAGAACAGTACGATGCCATATCCCAGCACTCAATATGGTGACTTGTGAACAGCATGAGAAGTCATTGTTAAAATGTTACTGACGCTCAAGTGCAGATTACAAGTTTATACTACGACATTGGCAATGCTTTATTGAGTATATCCACAACTGTTGTTGGCTTAAGTTTCAATTTTTAGATTAGGAAATCACCACTGCATGTTTCTATCTACAGTAAATGCCCTACTTTAATGATATCATTGTAGTATAAACTTTTACATTTTCACACTACACGATTAATGATCAAATGCAAATGCCAAGTCATTCTCGAAAAATAACAGGAGCTGAAATTGTGTAATGTAAACTAGACATAACCATGCAACATGAAACCATTTTCCCAAAAATCTGTGACAAATGAAAACAAAAACTGTACACATGCAGTATATATCTGATATTGTGATATTATATATGCATCATTTAGCAAGTGAGTCAACTACTCTGTTAAAATACTTAAGATGGCATGGAGAGAGAGTCTCACTGGTGGCAGCTGTGCCACTCCCAGGCATAGCGCGGTCGGCTTGGCAGGAAGTCGGATGTTCCCTGGTTCTTCACCCTCTGTGGAAAGCGTAGCAGCATCCGGGTGTCATAATCTCTCACGCTGGAGCGGTACGCCGAGCTACAGGTAAGAAACAAACGGTAGAACATCAAAAAACGCCCGGTTTACAGAGCTTTATCAAGATGTGCACATATCACAATGTGATGCAGTGGCTACGTTGGCAGAACTCCTGCAGCGCAGCTCAACCCAGGCTCTGGGTTCGATCCTCAGATGGGTCTGGCCGGGTACTTTCTGTATGGAGTCATGTTTTTCCCATGTCTGCATGGGTTTATTCCGATTGCTACAGTTTACACTGACAGTCAAGTGGAGCAGCAGTGAAATGGAGTTGTCCAAGATTCTGTTCGATTCAACCTTGTGTAGTGAAATGAAACTTGTGTAATGAGTAGCATCCTGTGTCTGAAATGAATGTAACCAAAGTGTTATACATTACGCTAAAATGTTAATAAACAAACATGTCCAGCATTTGGCAGATGCTTTTATATAAAGCAAAACTCTCTCTAAATCTCTCTCACTCTCTCTCTCTCTCTCACACACACACACACACACACACACACACACACAGTAGAACATACACACACCTATGACTGAACTCAGTTCTGCATCATCACATCCCAGTTTGTATCATAAGGGTGCAAAACACCAATCAGGATCAAACATTCCCTTCATTCCAAAATTACAACTGGACATCCTCTTGAGTTCTGGAGCTTCAGACATATTTCTTAAAGATGTACTGCATCCAACTTCATGTCTACACTTGGGGAAGTTTTTGAAGGTATTTTCCTGATCCTGCGTAAATGAGAAAGCCAGCTGGACGCCTGACTCTAAATGTTCAGATGTTATTTTGCCCGAATCGGCACAAAGTATCGCAGGTGTGCATCGAAATCTTGTGGAAAAGACAGTAAACATTATCGGAGGCTCAGACTGTTTCCAAAACCTCAATCGCCTAAATATTTTTGAAATGGAAGAAACTTGGCCAAAATGTGACCGAATCGAGCTGCTCTAGTGTTGACTGCCAGTACAATAAGTTGTCTGTGCAAATGTAGGAAAGAACTCATGTTTCTCATGATGGGAGCACCTGTGAGAACCTGTTGGTTGTCCTCTGATCAGGTCTTTGGTTCAGTAACAGGTATGCCTACTTGGTGCGTGCTACAAATTATTTAGTGTAAATCAGGCACTGCACATCAGATGGCTGAAACCATCTCTCCTGTGAAACATGGTGGTGGCAGCATAGAGCTGGTTATAGCAACAAAAGACTGAGGAGCTGGTATGCTGCGTGAATATATATTTTATATCTGGCCAAATGTATTGATCAGTCCTTTCTAAGTCAAATATCTCAGCCGAAACAATTGCAGCGACAGTTTAGGGAAACCTGGAATGACCCAGAACATCAATTGAGGCTTTCTTGACAAACGGATATCAATGCCAAGTGATACAAATGCTGTAATTTATTGACTGAACAGACACAAATTCTCACAGACACGCCAACATTTAATTTAACATCATGCATTAAATAATCTCAGAAGAGAATTTATGAAAAGAAAAGTTTGACATGCATCTTTTGGTCCCTGTCTCTTGTTCAGTACCTGGAGAGGCAGTTTTCCTCAGCAGCACATCTGAGGTTGTACATGGGAACTCTCTGCACATAAATGGACGCCTGGATGTAGTATGGATCGGCCACCAGGTCCGGTAAACCTGTGGAGTACAAAAGTATCTAATCTAATCAAAGCAATCCTCACAATAATACAGAAAATAATAATGCTAACCTATTAGCATCAATATTTACATAAAATTGTGAATAATTTACTCAACCATTGTAAAATGTGTGGATTCTTTTAAAAGATACGCCATTTTATTAGGAACTGCAGCTTATTAAGGACATACACTAACTTGCCACAATGAGCATCAAATACAACAGGACAATGACCTCTTACGCTGTTCACAAGTTGACTTATTGTCTGCTGAGGCATGGCATCCCGGTCTTCTTAAAATGTGGATGCAGATTTTCAAGCCTCTACATTGTGGCTCAGCTGATCCCAAATATTTTCTGTGGGTTTGGGTGGTTCAGGTTTGGTGCAGGCTGTTCCATTTGAGGTGCTCCAGTCAGCATTCACTTCCTAATGATGTGTCCTCAATAAGCTGGACCATTAGGATGCATGGAAATTAGGCATGTGTTGTTTAAGCAGAGGCAAAATGATGTTATATAAGTAGTAAGTGACTGTCATTCACAAACTGTACATAGAAGAATTCTGTATTTACTAGATACATCTGTCAACAATATAACATCACTACTAAAGACAACCGTTACTGATGCATAGCGCTTTTCCTGACGTCTTCAACATCGTTGGTGGCCATAATTTCTGCTCAGTGTTTCCGCTCATAAATCAGCATAAATGATGCCTGTGTGATCAGGTACTCCTGTAGCTCGTCCAGCATGCAGACCACGCTGATGTAAATTGCTTCGAATGGTCTGATGTGACACTTGGGTGCCTGAAATTGTGTGGCATTCAACATCTACTTCTGCAGGGCAATGTTCACAATGAAGCGGTCATCAATGTGGGATGTGGCCAAAAGACGTCCACTTCAACCATGATTCTTTCTGTGATTCTTCCAGTATCACTGTATTTCTATTAAAACCTGTTGATGACACTCTGTGACACACTATACTCAGTTGGCACTTCCATCTGAAAACTTTTTGAAGTCTCATAATGGTCGGGATTGTTGGACAATTGTTAGGTATATCATCTTGGTGTCATGATTGAACCGTTGGTTTAGTCGATTCATTAGCTCAAACACTTGCTGTTCAGTTTCTTGTTAGAACAGCAAGTGCATAAAATACTGATTCATTGAACAGTTGGACATGTACATTAAAAGTGTCGAGAAGGACAATAAATTGACTTTCAAGGTTAGTCTGCATTTTAGGTTCATCCTGAAATATCAAATATGAGTACCTGTAGTGTTTATGAAATGTGGGTTCATATCATTGTAAGACCAGTTTTAAGACCCCTCTGGGGTCACATCGATTCAGTAATAGAGAATGTGAAAAAACAACAATGCCATGCAATTGATGTTATTTAAAAGCTTAAATAAAAGGGAATATGGTATCTAAATTTGTAGATAGTGATTTTTTTTTATTGTAGTTATATTTAACATAAGATGGAGCCATAACATGATAGATTACATACATCTCGTTTATAATGGTGTAATTGTTTTCCTTTAATCAGTAATGATTTTTTTACTTTTAGATTTGTGGGGTATTTAAGTTTTTTTCCCCCTGAATGTAATAAAACCTTTAAATCATGATCTTACCGTTCTGAAAGTACCTTGTTCCGTATCCAGGTCTTTGTCTTGGTCTGGGCTGTTCGTAAGCGTCGTAGTAGTTGTAGTAGGGGTTTTCTGGGTCACTGTACTTGTATGGGTTGTACGGATCGTCCCCGATCATGCCGTCCTCCCGGGCTCTCGGCGGTGGTGGGGACGGCGACACATTTGCGCTCTCGGTTTCGTTTACGCGGCTCCGGGGCGCACCGGGGCGCCTGATGGGTAACCGGCGCAAACCAGTTCGGGATGGTGTTGGTGCGCGGCCGGTTCCGGAATTCTGTCCGGTTCCGGAAGATGCCGGGGCCGCGTTATCTCTGACAAGCCCGCTGCTGACCACAGCGACAGGGGACTGGTGCCTGGGCTGCTGTTCTCCGCCTCTGCGCACCGGTGGCACGTATTGCGCGCCCCGGCTCAGGATGCTGAATAACCTGCCGTCGTGCTGCCACTGGATGGTCCTGCGGAGAGGCCCCGGGGCTGCGGGTCCACGCTCACCGGCTGCTCTGGATTCCGGGCCGCGCTGGCACCGCGCATTTGGAAACGTGCAGCCCAAAAAGCACAGATGCGCACACGCGTAAAGCAAAGCGTCGATCAAGGGCGCGCGCATTTTGTCCAATTTTCTTCTACAAACTTAAATCGTTGTTTGGCTAGTGTGGCTTGTTTATTTGGGTTACAAAGACCCAAATTGTATTTCACAGAGGCTACTTATAAAAGTAATAATTAAAAACATTACAAACGCGCATGATGAGAGTGAAATAAAGTCCCGTTGCGGTTTGCTGTTGCTCTGCACCGCGGCCGACTGATGCGCAAAGTCAGGACAGAAGGAGGAGTTCATTTTCCCTCTTTTTTCCATTTCAAGTTTCTGATTTCTGCAGCTGTAAACGTGAGTTGCATAAACTTCTGAGAAAAAAAAATCACATTCTCTGAAAGGTTCTCCAGGACCACTGGATTTATATTATTAGTTACATTTTTAGAAAGCATCTGCAGGTCTCCACAGGTCTGCTGTGGAGTGAATAAGGTTCTGTTTTTTTCCCTTTCATCCCAAATTTTGGCAATATTTTTCACCCAGATTCTCTCAGATTGATCTCTTGGCTGAACTTTTAAAATAATAACCAGTATAAAGTAAAAATGACAGTGAAGACCTGCGAAGCCCCAAAAGTAGAAGATGAAGAAAAAGAACCTTTTTTGTCATTACACCCTTTGTGTGTACACACAATTTAACTCTGACACTACACATATGATGGAAGAAAGAACAAAAAGGATTTACACAGATATTTGTATATTTTAATATTACAACAGATATTGGGCCAAGTCCAAATA
This sequence comes from Ammoglanis amapaensis, assembly GCA_028566735.1. Classification (NCBI taxonomy): domain Eukaryota; kingdom Metazoa; phylum Chordata; class Actinopteri; order Siluriformes; family Trichomycteridae; genus Ammoglanis; species Ammoglanis amapaensis. The sequence continues at coordinate 7,919 of JAOUQU010230944.1, forward strand.
GTATGTCCAAAAACAGTTAAAACAATCAAGTTTAAATTTGAAGTCAAAACGTGTGTGCAAAATACTTCAGATATCAGTCTAGATGGAGTCAGAGTGATGGAGGACATAGGAACAGCAAAAACAAAAATATTACACAAATAAAAATCCACTCCTGAAATAAAATGTGTTTAAGGGTTACACTGTTTCTCATTAAAGCCACTAACTTTCATTTTTTGCCTCCAAGTAGCATCAGTGTTTACTAGCAACAGCAATAAAACACATATTAGCATGAAAGTTAAACTAGGCAAACATAAGCAGCCTTATTCACAAACTACTGTTGAAGTAAACATGCTAGATGACACAAATAATGCAACCACAAACTACACTTGTATGTAAACTGTTGGTACAAAATGTAAACTGAAAACACAGTTTAACCATAAGGTGACCATATTTTGGTTTTTGAAAAATAGATGTTTGAGATGGGTCAGACAGACACCTGTACTGGGTGTAAGTTTTCAGAATTTTAAATGAAGCAGACATGTTGAAGTTCATTGATCTGTAGCTGTTTTACGTGCCCAAACTAACTACTAGTAACAGCACCTTCCGCTAATATGACTAAAATAGTTCGTTTGCTTGCTGATTTCACTTCCTTATCTGCAATTGTCTGAACTGCAACCTTTATTAGATACTTTGCAGATCATGCATTCTACTTCTGAAGTTTTTAGCATCATTAGTTTGTTAACTGTAGTGTGTATATGATTTATATTGGTAGTGCTGGTTTTATGCTTGATAGCAGCTTGTTGTTTTGACAAATATTAAACATCTTTAGGCAAAATTGAAACCAGTGCCACACCCTGAAGTCCTGACTCACACTTACACATAGGGAACAGCATGTAAACAAACCATTACAATGGACAAACACTGGTCATCTCTCCAGTATCAGTATCAGGTGGTGGGATGTTGGAACACATGCGTCACTTTAGTGGTTCTTCCCCTTGAGGGAGGGGGGTGGGGGGTAGGGGTGCTGACCCTGATCCAAGAACCAAACCAAGCCATGGAAAAATTGCAACAAATCTTTAATATGGATCCATTTAAGAAACAGAACAAAGCACTATTTCATCATTTGTTCTGGTTTAAGGTCACTGTGAATCCAAAAGTATGTAGCCATTCTAATGACTGACTGTGGATATTATCAACAAGAATCAATTCAAATCGTATGAACCATTAACAGACCAAAACTGTGAATCCTTGAGTAATTGAGTGTGTCTAGCTCTGTTGAGGATTTTGCAAGGTGATGGGTGGTACCGGAAAGGGTTATTATGTCACAATACTACAAAAGTCAAAAAGGCTCATTTTTCCTATTTTTAATAATTTACAGAAAATAGTTGGATGGATTTTAATAAAACTTGTGTTTATAGAAGCAGCAGATGCTTATTTAAATGGAAATTTAAAAAGTGAAATTTGCATAATACGCCCCCTATAAATTCATTGGAAATTAATCACAGGTATCTAACTGCATGAAAGTTAATTACCAAAAATTGGCATGACATGGCAATACAAAGGATCATAAATTGTCCATGAGTTTGAAGCAGGGCCTGTCAGGAGAATGCAACTGCAGGCCTTGAGCAGTGGAAGACTTTCATATGTCAGGAGAAAAAGAAATTTTTTAAATATATTAATAAAAAAGAAACTATGATGCGAATCTTCCAGTCCAGTTGCTAATTCTAGCCCTCAAATATTGTCTGTTTTCTTGTTTGACGCCCTGACGTGGCCACTGCGGCTGGACCAATGTTCCTTTAACAATACGTGAAGATTTCCTGACTTTTTCACTCCGTAAACAACAGACCTACGGCCACCATTTAATTGTCGGTTGGAGAAACTTAATCGGCGCTCTCCGATCTGACGTCTAGCCACAGCGAGACTCCAGCCGAGGTGAAACCACAGGACACAAAGCCTCATCATGACCTTGGAAACTTTGGAGTTTTCTCCCAATCTAGTCATATCTAATTCCCCAGTCATATTTCTCCTCATCTCCTGCTTGAGTAGAGATGTGAGAGCCATACACATGCTGATACAAATGCCGATCTCCAAGAACCATTGTCTATGCCTGCAGGGATTGTACCGGCAAAAGTTTTAATGAATTCTCAAGGTTTGTCCATACCTGGATTAGTCAATCACCATCCATATAGACAGACATTTTTGGCAGTTATCAACACTCGAGCACCCTATGTATGAAACGTGTACCACAACAGAAGAAGGATGTTCCTGTTTTCAAGCATCTAGTTCCAATGCCAAGTGCTTGGCAAACCTTTGTTTAACTACCTCAAAACCTTTAAGCCATTGTAATTAGTAACATTTTACAGGGTAAATACAAAGTAGTGACGTAAATTAAAATAAATAACCCAAGCAGATCATGATGTGCATTATTGATTTGGCATTGTTGACGTTGGATGCCCTTTCTGACATAATTCTCTTTGGGACCGGCACTACACTATGCATCCTATTGGCTAGATACCTAATGGACAATTCAGTATCAACTAACCTGACATGTTTTTGACTGTGGGAAGAAACCGAAGCATCAGGAAGAAACCTACACAGACATGCTACACATAAAGGACCCGAACTGCCAATCTGGGGATTAAACCCAGGACCTTCTCTTTGTCAGGCTATAGTGTTACACACAGAGCCAACTGTGTGACTCAACACAGGTCACAAGCTCAGATTGACACAGGAGGGTTGGTTTGGGGAGGCTTTTGTGTTTAAATTATTATTTAAATGGATCAAAACGACAATTGACAAAATGTAAAAACTGAAGACATCAGGGGGTTCAGAGATGATCCAAAATGTTTTTATGCAGATAAATTTCAACACTGAGTACTGGCATGTATTAACATCAGCTGTGCTTCATAACCAAGTCTTTCTGCAACAGCAACGTGTGCAGGAGGAGAAAATTTAATGCGGCATGTGTGTGTGTTTGTGGCAGGGCCTGAGCAAGGCAGCCTGACTTTACGCCACAAATATGTGGCTTTATTTCCAAATGATCTCAAGCATCAAAGTCTCGTGTAAATTTCAGACGTCGTTGGACCCCAAATCAATATGTTCACAAGATTTGCAAAATGTATCTGAATATCCTGGATAATAAACAACATGTTTACTATCATCCTCTTATGGTGTTTAATTAGCCACAAACAAATTAGAGAGCCCGGGTGTTTAACCACATTTAATTATGAGCCTTGGACATTTTTTTCTCTTCTATTTCCGACTTGTTCCTGTAGTAAAGAATTAAAATAAGATTTATTGCTTTAAAAAAGTTTTTTTTCTCTACCCGGTTATTCAATCCAGGAAGCTGAAGGATTTCCGGTAATGTCCACAAAGCCAAGCGGCAGCAGTCATCGAGAGGTAGTGAAGCCAGCAAGCCGTAAAAGAAATGAACGATTCAAGAATCTCTTTAAATGTGGATCAGGAGGAGAGCACACACAGAACAATCAGAGAGGCTTATAATACAATTCGAGCATTTGGTCAGTGGGCCTTGGACAGGCAAAACTCTAAATACTAGTATAATATCCTAGCATGGTCAGAATCAGTCAGAGAGCTACATACAAGCACATATTGAAATAAAACCTCCAGGATCATGGTGAAATACAATGAACAGCAAAGTTACACAACAAACTCTCATCCCTTATTTTATGCATTTCTCCATTGTTTTCCTCTAAATCTAGTTTCTTGACTGTATATCCTTCACTCACAATTAGTAATTGGACATTTATTAATGCCAGACTGTCTGAATAAAACAACAAATTTGGAATGTCTTATAAGAAACCATATCAAACTAGCAGCTGCCATTTTAGCTGAAAAGATTCCACATGGGTCAGTTTTTCTGCGACAAGCTCACGCTCAGGTGTCCAACCTGAAGAATGAAGAATACCAGCGAATGACTCCAAAAACACTGGGCACCCTCATCCCTCTCTTTCTTGGCCACAATTTCTTATTAAGCTGCAATCTAGGAGGGGAAAAGACATTGGGTTGCCGGTGCCAGGCGAGGAAAACCAGCTGTACCCAGTCATAGTTGTTCTGTTTTGAACAATGGGTATCCTAAGTATTGCTTGGCAATAGAGGCACATCTGCTAATGTTTAACCCAGGTCTTACATCTATGTTGCTAAAAATCAAGCATGTGTGCGTGTGTGCGCGTGTGTGTGTGTGTGTGTGTGTGTGTGTGTGTGTGTGTGTGTGTGTGTGTGTGTGTGTGTAGTTGCTTTGAGACAATATCTATTGGAAAAAGCGCTATAGAAATAAAGTTGACTTGACTTGACTTGACAAGGTGCAGAATGTGGACTGTGATGTATTGAGAATCTTATAAATATTCCCAGGGACTAGATATGATTATGTGCCTAGCTGATTTTGATTTGTATAATTCTGCATTCAAAAAATATATATAAGCACGTAAACAACAACAAATATCAAAAATTACAACAGACAGGCAGCATCAATTCCATATATGTGTAACTGGTTGCCATCCTACTCTCTATCCAAGGCCAGAAAATTCTCGTCCTCTTCCTCATCTGGTGACTTGGCATCCATTGCTTACCGCCCTTTATCCAACATTAAATTAATTATTTATATTAACTCACATTACTGTAACACTGTAAACTCTAATGAAGTGACAATCCATGGTCCAATAGGGACAGTGTAGCCTAGTGGGTAGAGTGTTGGGCTTGGAACCCAAAGGTTGGGGGTTCAAATCCAGGCTTTGCTGCACTGTTGGATCCTTGACCCTTATCCCTTTCTGCTCCAGGGGCGCCGTGCATTGGCTGACCCTGCGCTCTGACCCCAACCTCCAAGTTGGGATATGCGAAGAGAAACATTTCATTGTACTGTACATCTGTATATGTGCAATGACAAGTAATATTTTATATTTATTTATATTTATATAGCTTGAAAATGATTTATGTAATAACTGACACAAAATTAAAATGTTTTTCTTCTCTATATGATTTGTATATGAGTATGTATATAAGTAAAACACATATAAGATCAGAAATGCGTTCCTCTTCTACAGGAAGAGAGGTGTTACTGTGTGTCTTGCACTAACTGAAAAGCTGGTGTAGGTTCTAGTACCCCCTGACCCAAGACCCTGATTGGATAAGTGATTAAGAAATTGAATGATTGACTGTGTGAATATGTGTAGATTTCCTATGAGGGCTCCAGTTTCCTCCCACAACAACATGCAGTCAGACTAACAAGAGATGCTTCGTTGCCCCCAAGTGTGTGTGCTCTGTGATGACCTTTCTGGGGTGTTTCACCCAGTGAATTGCACCCAGTGCAAACCTGACCAGAATAAAGCAGTGGTAAATAAGGTTATAGCCGACTAGCAATAGATCCGTAGAGTGCCTTAGTCTTGCAACGTTTTGAGCGTCCACTGTAAACTTTCCCGTGATTTGATGTAATGGGACCAAATTGCATCTCTGAGACTTGTGATTTGAACAGGCAAGGCTAGCAGATGATGTGTAGCTACGCTGATGCGTGCAGCCACTAAAGACGGCAAAACAATCATTTAGACTCTTCACTTTTGTTTAAAAATCTCACCCTCCAAGCCCACGTGCTTTCTAACCCGCTCATCATTTTAACCTAAGCCTGTTTTGTGGTAACGTTTTGGAAACAGTGGTGCTAGCGTGAAAGGTGATTAAATAAATCTATGCTATCTTCTCGTCTATAGCAAAACACTTAAAACCCCGGCGGGATGGTAGACTGAACTTTCCTGCACAGACAGCAGGTTTCCATTACTCAGAGTCTACGAGTCCACACACACACACACACACACACACACACACACACACACACACACACACACACACACACACACACACACACA
>JAOUQU010231159.1:0-13766 GCA_028566735.1 Ammoglanis amapaensis
ACATTTATAACACAACATGTTATGATGCAACATTTATAACACAACATGTTATGATGCAACAATGACGCTCATGTTTGAATTTTTGAATAAGTGGTTATTGGGTTTATTATCATCTCATACCGACCCAGCCAACGTAACCTCCGATGGACATTCCGTGTCTCCGTTCTTACCAAGGGCGCCCCCGGCCTCGCCCGCCTCATACCAAAGTTCTGGAAGCAACGCCTTGCACACATCTAGCGACAATTGCCGTGAGCTTTGAGCCCAGTATCCACCACACCAGCCCAAAGAAAATAGGCACTAGATAAAGTTTTATTCTCTCAATTTTTAAAATTTTCTGAATCCCTCTCAAAATTAAGGGTGCGAGGCTTTTGCTTTGGTATGAGGCTTAGATTCGGGTGCGGCTTATACTCGGGCCAATACGGTGTATAATATTATTTCATGTTATACATGCTATATTGGCTTATATCTGCAAAGATATTTTTTAAAATGCATGGTTAAGGTTATATTTATAACATTTCAAGTTTGTCGATATGAACTGTTTTAAATTGGTACACCCTCTTTTTTATCCTATGCACTGGCTTGTACGTTCTTGTAGCTACTTTGGTACTTAGCCAAGTGGTGACAATGTTGAGTAAGTTGAGTACATTTAATTATTCAATTAAAATAACTTTTTTATTATATACAGTATTTTATTTCTGTGACTAAATTTTTTAACTGAGATTTACCTCTCAGTTTTGAATCTTTGAGGTGTCTCAGGCCTGGTCAAAGACACAACAGGATAATTAATGTGATTGCTGACGGGTCATTATGTAATCCAGTGTCAAAAACAAATCCCAAACAAATGCTATAATAAAATGTATCCGGATGGTCCGATGAAATCTATGTCCCCTTAAAAAGAGGTTTGGCAGGATTTTGGGGGATTCTGAAACATGGGTGTCACTGTTAACAGGCAATGAAGTCATTGTTTTTATCAGGACAGATTTCCTCTTAGAATGAGGTGTCAATTTTGGGTTTTCTTCCTGACTCTGTCACAAGACATTTGTGAGTGGAAAATTTGTAGCTTAAGATAACCACTAACAAAGAATTAGGTGGCAATATTACAAAGATCATATTGTTGCATACCGTTTTTAATTTAGAGGCTTTACAATAAAGGCTGTACAAATGCTTCTGTCAGGAAACATTACGAAATATGTAGCATTCAGGCATATTCCTGTTTTGATTCATTTCACAAATATCTTCCACAGGTTTATCCTGTACAGAAACTGGAACAAACAAAACTCAACAGGAAGTTCAGCCTTACTGAGAGGTATGGTCACTTCCTCTATTTGAGTTCCCAGATGGGGGCGCAGACAGATTTTTTCCCCTTTTTTCTTTATTGTTGTCCTATGTTATGTAATTTGTGCTTTTGGATATTTAACTTGTGAACTTGTTTAATTTGTGAACACTGTTCAATTGTGCATTATTTTTAATTATAAATGAACTTTCTAAGGCTTGTATAAACTGTGTACATTTTTGGCTCTTTAGGGATTATGTTCAATGTAGATGCGATTGCAGACAAGAAGACCGCTCTGTGGGGTGGGGCATTCAGGGTCACCACAACAACAGACTACCTGCTGGCAACAATGACCAGGAAGGATTTGTGTCATCGCCACTCAGAAATCGTGCAATGTCAGAAAATGATCTCCGAATAGATTCCCAGTCTCTTCATAGCCAAGTCACTGCTGCCAACACTACCAGAATGTCTTCGTCTATCCTCAGAGAACTGGATGAAAATATCATAACTATTGATGAGGCAAAGAAGAAGAAAGGTCCTCCTCCTCCTCGTCCACCTCCTCCAAAATGGGAGCAGTTTCATAAGCGTAGGGCATCACATCACAATCTCTTCTCCTCCCAGACTGCTTTTCCTTCTCAGGTGCAAGCATATACCCCTGTCCCCCCGACGTTTCCTGAACCGACACGTCAGCGTTCCTACAGTCTTCCTCCAAGAGACGGAATGGAAAGTCACCAGCAAAGCTGCCAAAAGATTCCACCAGCTCTTATCTATAATCAGAGCATGTTTAAACCAGTGACTCCGCCTTCGAACGAACAGGAGAATAACAGATCTCCATACTATGATGTGAACAGTAGGACAGATGTCCCCTCTCCTTCCACTGACAACAGCACGAGGTAGGTACTTGAACTATATAAGTCTAAAAAGTAACTTTTAAGAATGACAAGGCATAACAGTACGACCACTAAACAGATTAGGTGAATTAAGATAATTTCTTCATCATGGCACATGCTAGGGAGTGAGATGTATTAGACAGTAAGTGAACATTTTGTTCTTAAACTAATGTTAGAAGTAGGAAGAATGGGTGAGAATAAGGAGCCCCAGTGAATGTAAACAATCAGCATGTTTTATACTTGTTATCAAAGCTTGCAAGATTTTTTTTTTAAAGTGGTCCAATGAAACATTATCATGAGAAACCAAGGCTGACTGATGCACATGGAAATAGAAGGCGTGTGATGTTCTGATAGAAAGTTGTCAGAATGAACAGTGCATTCCTGTTACAGGGTTGTTTAGGCAGCGAAGGGACTAGTGCACTAGCAGAATGGTGATTGTAATGTTATGCTCCAACATTTTATGACTACATTATGTGATCTTTATGTTTGACTCTTGACTCTTTCATTTCAGATTGTCTGACCAGAGCCCATCAGATCAATACAGACCAGCTGTGTTAAAGCCAATCATCCATAAGCATAAAGCAGAGTGGGACTTGACTTCCCCACACAACTACACAGTGCCCAACGCATCCAGGAAGTCACCAGGACCTGGATCATTGGAGAATGGTTCTTGCACAATCCTTGCTTCTCCCGAGTCCTGTTCCTCCATAAACAACAATCACCAACAGCGCTCCCAGAATCAGCCTCAACAAACAAGCATTTCTGACAAGTCCTCAGAGAATCTGGAAACTTCTGGTCAAAGTTTACCTCCCAGTAACGATCAAATGTTGCCTTTTGAGACTGACATTGATGAAATCCATGATAACCAAGCTGCTGTAGTGGAGCAGCAACAGCAGACAGAAGTAAGGTCAGAGATGCAGTGTTACGCTCAGCCAGTCACGGTGCTGGAAACCGACATCGACACTGTGAGTGTAGAGATAAGTTCATTAACAGGGATGAGGAGAGGTCAGAGGGCATCTGTTGTGGATTCATTGTTGGAAGAGAATTGTGCAAGTGTTCGGAAGGAACTTATGGGAGAGTTGTTCCCTCAGTACACACAAGCAGAGACTGAGACAGAGGGTTGGAGAGGAGGATACCCAGTGAGCGGAGACACCTTAGAGAGGTATACTATATTTAAGAAATATTTGTAACAGAATGCACAACATTGTAATTCTGGTGTATAATTATTTAATTGTTTTAGGTCTCCTAGACAGAGTTCAGTAGTTTTTCAGGATTCCAGTTACAGTTCATTCGCTAACAAAGCTCAACTCCTCCATAAGATGCCAAACTACTCTGGTGTAAGGGAGGCGGATGAAGAGCTCAATTACAAGGTTGGTACTGATCTTCCCTCTGATTTAAAGACTTAAGATGCAGTCTCATTTCTGTTCATATCTTATCTTTTATATGCTATATTTTAGACTGAATATGCTAGTTACATTTTCCCAGTACTTGTTTTGGAAGGAATGCAACTCTTATAAAAGGCTTGTTTCTTCTACACCACATAATTTCCACAGGCATGCTGTGTTATTTGGTATGTTTAGACAAGCCCGCCTTATACTTGTGCTATGTGTCTTTCTGTGAAAGCTTTGGTTGTATACATCAAAATTATGACCACTGACAGGTGGTGTGAATTAAACTGATCATCTAATCACAGCACATTTTAATGTATATATTATTCAATCATTTTTATATATTAACCAGGCGTCTATATGCATTTATAATTATGAACTGTATCCAATCACAGTAATCATTCTTGTGCTTTTGCCAAACATTACTCTGTGAAGAGCCCTATTTAGAATCGAAGTGTGTGATTTTAGTCAGAAAAATACACCACAGAAAATTCATTAATTAACGCCATATTGCACATTGTGACTCATAATGCACATGCAACATGAATAAGAAATGATAAATCTCTGAACAATAATGTTTACAGCAAAAAGCATTGCAGCCAACATTATATCGTTAGTGTTAGAAGCCAAGAAAATGGTGTTTAGACAACGACTGCAGCTCTTGTAGGGTCTACAGTTGTCAGTCTATCCATCCATTGTCTAGTTTTACCACCGCTTAATCATATGTAGGTTCATGGTGGTACACACTGGGCGAATACACTAAACACCTGAACAGGTCATCTGTCTGTTGCATTGTACTGACATTGTACTGAAATTTAGTATTTTCTGAAACCACGGTAACTGGAATATATTCACATAGACACAAGGAGACACCATACAAAAAGCTCGAGATTGTCTTACTCTGGAATCGAACCCAGGACCTCTTGCTGTGAGGCAACAGTGCTGACCACTATACCACCAGTTACCACTATACCATCAGTTTCTATCAAAAATGGTAAATTGGCAGCAGGGTCATGAATCGACTCATTGATTTACAAGAAGAGCAAAGGCTGACCTGTGTGTCCTGTTTAAACAGATAAGCTACTGTAGCTTAAATGTATATACACGTTAATGCTGGGTCTGGTTTTAAAAGATTACTATTTGAACAAAAACTAAAAGGCACAAAGTTGAAACAAACTATGTAAAAATATCAAGTTTAACATGACTGGTTTGTATTTTTGTTTGCTGTACAGAAGCAGCTGATGGATAGCTTGCGTAAGAAGCTGGGTGTTTTACATGAAGCCCATCGAGGCTTGCAGGAGGATATCCGAGCCAACTCTCAGCTGGGCGAGGAGGTGGAAAGCTTAGTACTGGCCGTCTGCAAACCAAATGAAGTGGATAAGTTCCGCATGTTCATTGGGGACCTGGATAAAGTGACCAGTCTGCTGCTGTCCCTTTCTGGTAGGCTTCTTAGAGTGGAGAGTGCTCTTGACTGCATGGATCCAGAGTCTGGACACCGTGAAAGGGTAAGATGTGCGGTGCAGGCTTTTAACATTATTTCAGGAACAACTGATAACTTGTTGTGCTGAAGCAGGATCTCGTTTTTAATGTTTCACTTTACAACATGTTTTAAAAAGATTTGAAAGCAATTTCGTTGATGGTATTGGTATAATATCATACTGTTAACCTTTTTATTATTATTAAGAAATATTTTAGTCTTATTACGTATAAGAACTCACTAAAGGATTTTGACCTGCAACTGTATTGCTAATATTTCTCATTTATATATTATATTATATGGAGTTGCTTTAATTATCGTCCCAGAGTCTTCATAACGTGTTTGTCTCTTTAAAAAGTTATTAACATTTTTGTCATCTATGTCTTTAACTGCTTGAAAGTGTTAGTGTAAATGTGTCTGATCTACCTTGGAATGTTCTGGCAACCATTCCAACATGTTTCTTGCTTTGATGAAGTGGTGCTTAAACAATGAAGGAATTTTTAAAAACCTAATTATAATATTATAATGTTTGTTATTTTGTTTTATGGTTGTGGTAAATTGTTTTGAGAATGCTGCAGTTTGCTGCCCTAGTTTTTTTTGTTTATATAGTATAATGAAGTAATAATAAAGCATTTTAATGGATTTATTCAAATTCCATCCAAAGCAAACTGTCATCAATAAGGAATGGTATCAAAACATCCCCAAGGCAAACATGATAACCGAGTGGCTCAGTGAACAAAGATTGACATTTTGGGGTCAGATCTCAATCCCAGTGATTATCTGTGGTCATCAATATGAGGACAACATGGTTTCCATCATTCCAGATTTTACCCATGAGCTGATATGAATGATACTAGGGTGAAGTTTTATAGAAAGACAAAAATGTAAATATTATTGTGTAATGTTTATTATTGTACCTCATTATACCACATATTACTCAAAAGATTTGAACCAAGCAAACTTGAAAACCAAAATGTGTGCCATTCTCAAAACTTAGTCTGGACTGTAGACTGACTAAGAACATCTGTCTGAACGCTGTCTGAACGCCTAGAGATGTCACATAGCGCCCCCTGTAGACAGCCATTATAAATCACCCTGAAATTAAACACACAAACACACAGTTTGAAATGCTGCTGACTGAACTTATATACAGAAATGATATTTAGCAGAAAACTAATTTTGTTAAAATATACAAGTGTTTTCCCCGTGTATGTGTGATAAAGAAAACTCAGTTTATGGTGGTCATTAAATTAAACTGAAAATGAATAGAAGCTACATTGCACAGCATAATAATTCAATGTCAAAGAAGAATCTTCTGCCTCGAAATAACTGGTTTGTACTTTTCCAAACTCGATGTATAGTTACTGTTTTAGACTACAGATTCCTGTTTTCAAAAAAATTGGAATAAGTCATCTGGGTACTTTTCACTGATTATGCATTCCAAACCTTACCTCAGCTAACAAAAATATTATCTATGAATGTTCTATGAACAATAACTGGTTTCCTCTAGATGTTCACATTCTTGTTGCTGTAAAGGTTTTATTAGAATAATTTTTATTTTGCCCAGTTTTTTTTATTAAATGTTTAGGTTACACAAGTTAGAAGAACTTTTAAGTAATATTACACTTAAAGAAAAAAATTCTAAATAACATTGTACCAATGTTATGAAGGTTTTGTAATGTTAATACATCGTTGCACTTATAGAATAGTAGAAACATTGGCTCATAACATTAAAAGATCTTTACATAACGTTAGTGAGATTTGTGTGAACGTTTTGTGTCAGCTGGGACTCGCTTTCTTGTACTGTTTAATATGGATGTATGCTATTTTATTCATATTACATGGAAAACTAGCCCTCACACGGCCATAATTATCCATTAGCTAGTCTGTGAAAAGTTTTACACATTTCTATTTTATTTTACATGTTTTTCTTGCTTGGTAGTCCAGGCATCTCCAAGAGTTAAAAATCTTTTGTAGGAGTTTGGCTAGAATAAATAAGGATTAATCAAGTCACTAGTAAGTCTCTGTTTATTTTGGTTCATGGCTTTATTTGTCGTTTCTTTGGTGTTGTAGCTTCCACTAATGGATAAAAAGAAGCAGCTTTTGGAGCAGCTGGCGGAGGCTCAGGAGCTGAAGGAGCATGTAGACAGGCGAGAGGAAGCTGTGGGCAGAGTCCTGGGTCGCTGTCTGACCCCGGAGCAGCTAAGGGACTACAGTCATTTTGTGAAGATGAAGGCAGCGCTGCTGGTAGAACAGCGGCAGCTGGACGACAAGATCCGCCTGGGAGAGGAACAGCTTAACGGTCTAAAGGAGAGTCTGGGGATGGGATTTTGCCCTTACTGATGGAAAAAGAAGAAAGTCAAGCAAGTCATTTTATGTGTGCGTGGACCATAAACATGGATGCTATAAACATGGATCTCGTAAAGCAGGAATTCCAGAGTGAATTAAAAAATGTTTGGCTACAATTTGGAGGCATTCACACTGAAACATTAACTGAACGAGCATTTAATCACTTCAGAACCAGACCATAGCCTCACTACACAGTGTGCACATCATCTATGATCAACTGAGAGATTGTTTATGCACTGCTATTTATTTATTTATCCTTCTCGCTCTCTCAGCCATATCCAAAAACATTCAGTGCCACTTTGGAGTTTCTTAATGGAACAAGCATTTGAGCAAACTGAGACATCATTTAGAAGACGTTTTGACTGCCTTAAAAGATACAGCAGTTTAAACAGTTCTTAATGGTTGTACATTTGTCTGACCAAGCCTGCCACGTCCAGAAAAGAATGATTCATAAACATGAATAAACGTCATTTTATTATCTGAGGTTAAAGATTCAGCTAAATCTCTTGCTTAAGAATTTGTTTACTTTCTTTTGCTGCTTCATTCTGACCAGGGTCAGTGGTCAGTAGAGGTATTTTGCAGCAGTAGAGAAGGTAACATCACTAATATTTCATTACATCAAAAGTACTCCGGACTCCGATGGAAGACAGAGTATCAGTTTTTGTTGTTAAAGAAATGTCTGCACTTGTTTTTCTTTTCCTGAATAAGTTCATCTCTCAGTTCAGGTTATTTTCATTTTCATGAAGATCATTAATATTCTTACATGTTCAATATTGGGTGCTTTACTATAACTATCAATATATATTAGTTGCCAAAGATTAGTTTTCAACGAGAAGGAAACATGGTGCTTGTTGTTGAGACACTTGTAGAAGCTGATCTGTTGAGCTCCAGCTGTGTAAATTCTCTACAGCTTTCCTTAGTGTTAATAATGGTTCACACTTCCAGTGATATGAATGCCATGTCTAATATAATGCCTTTCTTTTTGACTGTAATAGTGCATAATCATTTTACCCTCGAAGAGAGTGAAGATCTCTAGTGGAAACAATGCTGCTTTATTGAACATTTAATGCCCTTAGTGTTTAAAAAGCATTTTCGATTTTGCCAACAATATATTGAATAATATATTGATTTTTTTATTGTTGTTTTTTTTTAGATTTTCTTTTAAGGGCTATCATTTTTATCATGCCAAAATATGAATGTGTATTTGTTGCAGCATACTGACATGTATACTTTTCCACTGTATAGGTCGTATTTTCTGTATTCTTTATACCAATGTGTTACACCTTCATACATAACCTCAGCCTAAAATGTTAGATAACATTTGGTTGAGCTATAATTGATTCTTTTAGTTTTCGTATTGAAAAAAATGGTTGTGGAATATGTACCACTACATTTCGAATATAAAGACTTTAAACTATATGTCTGGGGTTTTTTTATGAATATTTTCTATGTATGATATTACAGACTACATCATCAAGTACTCTGTAACACAAAAGAACAATCATTATCTAGGATCAATGTACGCAAGGCCCATGTTGATGTATGGCACTCATTGTAGCAGCGGTGCCACATGTTTTCAGACAGGAAGTAGCTCAACTCTTAGTAAGTCAAACTCTGTAAAGTCTAAACTTTAACTATTCCCTTAAATCGATCAGAAATAAAATCATTGTTCAATAGTTAAAACCATAGACGCAGCTCATTACAACACCACAGATGAAAAGATTCATACAGAAACCAAGTCCAAACACCACTTGTTAAGTGTATTACTGTTGGCCATATAGAGCAACTCTGGCCTACTTATGAAGTATTATTCTGTTATAAAGACAATATATACTTAAATGTATGATTACAGAAAAATATTTGGTGCAAACCAATTGAACAAGTTATTAAAATGTTATTTTCTATATAAAATAATGTAAACAGTGAAGCACTGAATATTTTAAAAAATCTGAAGATTTTTGTTCAATTCTATATAAAAAAATTATTGTGTTAATTAGTTAATTAGATGTACTGCAAAAATATAACCCTAATTTGATTAAATAAATAAAACTGAGAAAAAATGCAAAATTAAAGTATCCCTAGTAGTTTTAGACTTAGAACATTTTGGTAACCATGGCCTGGTGGTTGGAGCTACTATTCAACAGGCTCAAGGTCACGACTGAAGTGTCCTTAAGCGAATCACTGAACCCCTGAACCCCTAACTGCTTCCCAGGTGCCATGGTTAGGGCTTCTCACCAGGCCGAGCATATAAATTCACTGCTGCCCTCTAGTGTGTGTAAATGTATGTTTTACTGCATAAATTGGGTAAAATACACAGTGGTGAAAAAGTATTCTAAATATCAAAATATTAATACTCACACAGAAGTCAACATAACATTTGTTTTCCCAGTCAAAATTACACGCCAAATTATATCAATTGTTTGTACCTCTGCAATAAATATCTGCAACAGATTTACACATATCCTTGGCTTTGATATGAGAGGTCAAAGGAAATTGGAGGACTTCTTTGTGAGTGGAGTCATACAGAAAATCAACACCAAAAAATATAAAATTGTATGTATAATAATATATATTGTATAATTTGAACTTTAAAAGCTTAGCGAGGAGATTATTTCATCCCATCAAAAGGGCTAAGGAATAGGATTTTCAAAACATCTAACAATTATAAGAAAATTTGTCTAGAGCTGTTAGCAATTTAGTCAGGAGAAAGAAAAAATTATCTTCAAGATGACATGATGAAGGCTGGTACAAGTATGTTAATAGCAACTATAAAAATTCCCAGAATTCCCAGGACATTTTGAAGAGGATTGTGATGCCTTTTGCTGAAAATGTTTGGACCAAAACTCCAAAGCACTGTAAGAAAAAATACAGCAATTCTCAGATACGACACGACAGCTCTGTGTCAGCAGATTATTTAGAAAACGTTACACATAGAACTAACCACAAGCATAAGATTGAAACCCGGGTTTGGTGTGAACAGGATAACTGCCCTGAAATGACCCAGATGCACATATTGAAGTGAGTATGTGACGTGGCACTGTTTTTTCACTCTCTAAAGAAAATTTGTTTTGGCACATAATTCATAAAATATCATAACATTATAAATCATAATCTTTAGGCCTCTGTCCAAAAACAAAAGTGAGTCGTTATTGGCTCACTTAGCCATACAACGATCCAAAGTATATGTTGAGATCCAACACAAAAATGGTTTACTGAACACAAAATCTGCCTTGTTTGTTAATGTTTTGTCAAAAACGATAGAAAAAATAAAAGAGGGAGACCTGACGATGTTCTGTAGAGAAAATTATCCACCACATACCGTTACAATATAAAACTAAAAGCAGTGTTGGAAATTTAATAGTTGATATATATAGTGCCAATGGTTCTGCTAAAAATAAAACCTTACCTGTGTTTTTAGTAATTGTGGTGGGGTCGATAGCTGCTAAACAATAAATGACATTAATGAGAAATAAAATATGTCGGGTATCATTGAAAGCACAGTGCTTCAGGGATTATCGAGTACTCCTCCCAAGGCAGCATGATCATCTCTCAGGATTAAGGACGTTCTCACTATATTTATGAAAATGTTACACTTACTGTGTTAACATGTGCTGAGTATATCCTGTCTTGCATAATAAATAAACATTCTAAATGGCGAAAACTGTGTGTACACCCTATCATCCGTATGTGCTTGTGTGATAGATCTTTTGCTTTCATACTTTATTACATATTCATCTTTGTATACTAATCCACGATCAAATAATTTTGGCCATCCAATACCCAAAGTAGCCAGCATTTGCACCATGTACAGCAGCTAGAAAAGCTAGGAGTACATCGGTAAGGTCCTGTAAGGTTGACACTGGGGTATCTGGGGCCATGATAACAGCATAATAACTCTAACAGCTGCAGCAGGGTGTGTTGTGGAGAATCCATTTAGTGAGCACTGAGACCAGATGTTATCCCACAGATGCTCACATGGATTAAAGTTCGAAGAAATTAAAGCGCTTGACCTTTGATTCAATGTCAGACATTTCTAGCTGTGAGACATTGCATTGCTTTTGTGCATGTATGTGTGTACATGATGTAAAAGGATGGAATCATTCCCAATCTTTCTAACAAACAATCTTGAAAATTCTGCAAATATGATTCTTCAGAACTTTTAGTGTTCACTGTGAAGATCCCTTTAATAAAACATCTCAAACTCAGTGTGAAAGCAAAACACTTTAAACAACTCGAAACATTTACAACTTCAAATCAAAACAAAAACTGTACAAGCCTAATGCTGTTTCACTGCTCACTTTACTTTCCGCATTTCATTAAGGGGTATATGATACTAATAGTTCTTTGTACGTTTGCAAAACCATAGATGAATAATCATAGCCACTTCTTTGCCATTTTCTCCACCATGGTAATGAATGAGGGATTTTTATTTGTACAGGATATCATAATGGCCTGGTCGATAAAGAAGAAAAATGCGTGGCTCGCTCCCCTCTGGGAAAATATGATGATTAACCGTGCCACCCTCGCCTCGGTCCATGTACTCCACCAGTATGGACACATTGAGTGCTTGTGCCAGGGCTATAATGTGAATATGGTCACTTTCTTTAGACATTGGCTCCACCTCCTGCAAAAATAAAGAACATAAATACAGCATTATTACCATCAAAAACTTCATCGAAGATGAAGCTCAGTTCTGCTACTTGCTACACAGGCCACACTGATTGGCTAGGTATGATTTTTTTTGCTACAGTGGAATGTGAACCACATTGTTAATTTGATTTAATTTAATTAACTTAATGCGTTTTGCTTTGTGCATCCTAGTGGCTAAGTACCTTTAGGACAATTCAGTGTCTCCAATTCAATTTTATTTGCATGTGTTTTTGGACTTTATAAAGAAAACGGAATGCTTGGAGGAAACATACATGCACGCACAGAGACACAAAGAGAAAGTAAGAAAGAAAAAGACAGAAAGAGAGAGACTGTGCAAACAGAAAGAACCTCCGCTCACCCCATCTGGATATCAAACCAAAGATCGTATAATCGTGTAATGGATATCAAACCAAAGATCGCATAACAAAGATCGTATATAAATAAAAAGATCGCCAATGCTACCCACTTAGACCCCATAATTGACCATCTCAAATGGCAAAATGTATTGTAGGAGGAAACACACATATAAGAAATAAGAGATAATATGACTCCACTCATAAAGGATCCGAACCAATTCAGGGAATGAATGAATGATGAACATACTGAACACAAACTGAATGTCGTTAAATTAAAATATGATTAAACAGAAGTCAGTAGAGTAGAAGGCAACTTTATGAGTAAAACAATAAAAAAATTAATACTGTTTTATAAATAAACAGTTTTTAATACAGGTTAACCAATACTAGAAAATGTATCTATTATGTCAAATTAAATTTAACCCTCTTACCTGTTGACAGAATTCTTTGACTGAGCGTCCTCCTTCGATAAAGTGCTGGAAAAAGGCATGCTCTCTCTGTAGGTACCCTGAAGTGAGCAGTCTCAAATAAACCACCACGTAGTCCGAAACACATTGGTCGTTAAAGGAGCTCAGCAGCTCCCCAAGAGCCGGCTGCTTCTCACACATTTCAATCAAGTCCATGAACTAAAGTGTGACAAAGAAATAACACACTCATTGTACACAATCGAATTACACATATGATTACTAAAATAAAATGTAGTTAGTAAATTGTACAACCACTTACTGTATTGTGAAAGTCTTCGATAGTGAACTCAGTGAAGCCCTGATTTACAAGGTCTAGTTTACTCTTTGCTGCCACAGCTTTAAACCTATAATATGACCGGAATATATTATACTAGACAATGATTACAATAGTAAAGAAGTACTATACTGCATGTTGCCTTATTAACTTTAACATGTCACTGTGTAAAACCAATAAATCAATATTAATAATATATGAAACCTTTACATAAAGAAAAAACATTACTTCTGTAGTTCTTTGCCGTCATCCAGCTGTGACTCCAAATGTGAAAAGCCAAAGGCTCTGTAGAAACAATTTCCATCAGGCCGTGTCTTGCGTATGTATGAATATTTCTTGTGAAGATCCTGCAAAAATTCATACAGTACAATTTTAACAAATGTAACATGACAAACTACACTATTTTAAATCAAAGTCGAATCTAGTTTGTACTTTTAATCTGCTCATCTTAGAGTAGCCAAAATAAGGTTTAAGTTCAAGGTTAATAATAATTATTGACCTTAAATACTTTTGAATGATGTAGTGTAGTTATTAATGCTGGTGTAACAAAAAGGTGTAAAAAAAATTATTAGGGCTGTCCACAACCAAGGATTTTGTTGGTCGACCAGTGGTCGTCATTTACTTCAACTAATCGACTAATAG
>JAOUQU010231376.1:0-13765 GCA_028566735.1 Ammoglanis amapaensis
AATAAAAATATATGTTTCCTCGGAAAATACGTTACAATAAGGAATAGATACTGGAAAGCAAAACAGCCGATTTAACCTGGTATTTATGGTATTTTCCGAAAGAGGCTAGAGTCGATGCACCGTAAATTTGCCCGCAAATTAAACTCGATGCACCCTGATTCTACCGGTGCAGTTGCATCACAGACAAGTGAATCGATTCACCAATGTGAATCGGTGAATCTCCCCATCCCTAGTGTATATATATCACTGCTTTGCTTTGTTATCAGTTCACTAGTTCTTATTGTGGAATCTTTTTAATAGTATAGGCTAATAATCCAAGTAAACAAACAGTAGAGGACAGCAGTGAGCACATATACCCAGCACAGCGGGGAGATGTAGCCATGGGTGATCGGGCAGCAGTTAGAGATTTAGCACCTTTTCTCAAGTGCACTTCAGTGGTGACCTGTCGACTCTCAGAATCTGCCTCAGAAAGAAACGTCTCAAATCGTCATTGAGGGTAAAGAACCGCAACACTTTCGAGTTTTGAAATAAGTACGAAACACTTAAATAAATAACTGAATCAATTAAGGTGGCTTCTGGTATTTATTCCAACCAACCCAGGATGTCAGATGATTGGTGAACTAGTAAAATAATGTGTTCTGATCTGGTTGGAATAAAATCCAGCATTCACATCGGCCCCCTGAGGATGGGTTTGACATACTGGCTTTAAAAAAGTGTATGAATATAATAAAACATTTACCAACACATTTTGTAGCCATTTAATGATATTTTATCACATGGTTACAATATTAGTGGCGCAACAAGAAAACAAACAAAAATATATACACAGAAAGAGAAAGAACGGATCCTTTTTTGAATAATACTAAGCTGCCTTTTTAAGGGGACATGACATTTCAGTCTCTGTGCTTGAAAATAATAAACACAATGTAGGTAAACACATTATTTTACAACAGCATAATCGTTCCAAATTAGCAACGCTTTATAACATGTTAATAACATGCCATTTTTATTTTTAATAGCCAGTACACAGAATTAACAGCCACCGACAACGGATCAATAGTTCAGGGACCATAAAAATTAAACTATACAATCTATACTAACTGCAGTGTGTTCCTTGCAGCACTGTTCTTTTGTGGTTTTATATTTAAACAAGACTGTTTATGTCTAGACTGAAAATACAAAGGCAATATAACCATTATTAATATAATATAACCATTAGTTGCTTTAATGAGGCTGATTGTAAATTAGCAATTGAGATGCAGATGGTTTAAGGTGGTGCATCTAGGTGAACAAAAAACAGTAGTAAAGCCTGTAGTAAAATATCTGGCAGTCAAACCCCGTGATGCTTGAGAACATGTACCAGTCATGATAAGAGTTCGTTCAAATCTGTAGTGGTTTATGTAGGAGCCCCAGGTTTCTGGGTAGCTTGAAGTCGTAATCTTCTACGTGCTATAGCCTCCTGTTTCTTCCTCTCGATCTCGGCAGCTGTGCACTTTACAGCTGTCAGATCTCTGACGAACACTACAGAATAGAACAAAACCATTAACTTACATACTAGAAACCAGTTTATACCCCTAGTGGGGGAAAGCTAAATTTGTAAAAATGGGAACACACATTTGAATGAACAGGCAAAATATAAACCGACATTGAAATATATATGAATAGGGCACTTCAGTTGTGACCGGTTGACTCTACGGACCTTCAGATCATAAGCCCAATTCTCTAACCACCACAGCTGGTCTGGCCCTCAGTCTCACTGTATTGTACATTTATATCAGTGTGTATATAACAAGAAATAATGCCCTAGGAAGTGTCTTTAGATATTAAACTTCGAAGACACTCATCCTCAGGGCAAGGATATAAAGATATCTAAAGCTCTGAATGTTTCCGGGATCACAGTGACATTGAGCATTTTGAAATAGAAGAAGCTTGGCACAACGTAAACCTTCTTAGATCTCACTGTCCTGGCAAATCAAACATCCTGGTAAGAACCTAATAACCTTTCTGTGAGAGCCCTGATAGTCTTTTGCAAAGATGTGTGAACAGGTTGAATAGACCACCATGTCTACACCACATCATAAATCATGCATTTATTGCAAAGTGGCGAAACAGAACAGAAAATTGCTTGGTGTTAGATAAACGACACAACCAAAAATAAAAAAATAGCAATACATCTTTTGATAAATAATGCCAAAGATCCCAGAACATGCATGAATTAAACTCAGACTGGTAAACAGTTCAGATTTCAATATGACGAGGATAAAAAGTCAAAACCAAGATTTAGTGTCCAAGCCAAAGCCCAATATTGAATCCCATTAAACATCTTCTATGAAATCTGGAACAGAATGCCTAAATCTACAAAATGCACTGATCATTGAATATTGCTTTTTAAAAATGAAATAATTTGAGGGTAATTCCATATACATATCTAAACCACATTACAGGTAATTTAAACTAAAAAAGGGAATTTGGCCTAAAAAATTCAGGGCAAAAGGGATTCAAGAGATGCTGGGGGTGATATAAATTTTAATTAATGGAAATTCCAGTGGCTGGCATGTTTTCACAATGGATGCCCAACCCTATTTCTCCTGTCTTAGAAACAGTGGCAACCGCTCAGAAAAGCAGTAACGAATTAAAATAGTTTGAATAAATCTCTGTTACACAAATTTGATAAATATTTTTTTTATATATTGATACTATCTAAATTAAAACCATATATACAGGCCCCAGGGTCTGTAAATATGCTGTATATACACTTAAGTGTTTAGTTTACTGTTTAACCTACACTGTGGGAAACCAGAAGTATTAATTAGCAGATAATATTTAATGTCTGTGAAACTAAGCACTAGGTCAAATCATTAAATACACATAATAATAATAGTAGGCTACTGTAAGACATTCTGTAATAAAAGTTTGTCGCACACTCTCTCTCTCACACACACACACACACACACGCACACGCACACACAACATTTGAGTTAATTGCTTTTGGGGCTTACCTTTGTTGCTCATGGGCACTGGACTAGAATGATGCCGTTTAAATGTGGAACAGGCTGAAGATTTTTCTGCAGACTGGTTTTTGGTACATTTGAGCTGGGGTACCAAGACAGAAGAAATGTTCCGATTCACTTTAGGCAAGTCTAGCTTGTCAGAAGAGGTGCATGAGGCACCTGGTATTGAATGTGAGCGAGCAAAAACATGCACAGGCTTCTTGTTTGCAAAATTCTCTGTATGAACCAATTTGTTCCTTGAAACATTAGATGACGAGGAACTTAAGGAAGTTTTGGGACGGAGATTCTTTGTGTTCTGTGTTTGTTGCTCTTGACTTGCTGAGATCCTTTCAACATCATCACAAGCCTGATAAAGTAGGTCGTCATCATCTCCATCACCCCACAAAAATTCCAAGTTAAATTTTTTAATGTCATTCCCTGATGGCTTATCCAAACCATGCAAACCCTTGCTTAAAGGACTTTCAGTCTTTTCTGTCTTCTTGTACTTTGTACCAGAGTCGACAGGATTATCTACATGTTGCTTGACTGTCTGTGCTCGATTGGCAGTCTCAGCTGCAGTATGTTTAGTGCAAATTTTCGATGAAATCTTCGTGTATTGACCAACACTGCCATGATGCAGTGATGAAAGGCAGCCAGTTTTGCTGCTTAATCCAGAGGAACTGGTTGCTGATATAGATCCACAATTCAACCTTGTTTGACCAGAGCTCAAAACATCAAGGTTTTGAGTGGCTTCCAGAACAAGTAAATCATCAAGCAAGGCATCACTCTCCCAATCATCATCAAAGTCTGGTTTCGAGATTTGAACAGGATCTTCAAAAGATTGTCTCTTTAGACCAGCATTTAAAGCTACTGGTTCAGAGCTGCTCTCTTGGGAACAATGAGCAGATTGAGGGCTTAATCTCCCACTCAGGTACTGAGTAGGTCCATCAAAAAGAGCATGCAGCTCCTCTTCATGGCTAAGTACTTTAGATTGGACAGAATGCAAATTCCGCACTTCAGATAAGCAACCATTTTTCCCAGAATCTACGTAGTTGTTGAGGACATCCTTGTTTCCTTCTTCATCATGCTGCAGTCTCTCTAGATTCCTCTCTTTGTCTTGACGGGTCATGTTGAGGTCAAACTGCTTAGCGAGTTTCATCAGGTCCTCAACGTTGCTGCTTTGTCGACTTGACAAGAAAAATTACAGTGTTAAATTAGTTAATAGTACACATATTAAAGTGTTTTTGCAACATTTGACTGCTGGCTTCGTCTATGGCGACCCATACAAACAATTTTCCGTGTTGCAGACAGATATCACACATTGCACATGTATTTAACGCAGCCAACCACATTGCCTTAACAGTGTCAATGTGTGTTTCTTATCCAGCTTAACAGCAAAGAATCAATATGACAACGTTTATTCTGTGCCCTTGTAAGGGCCAAACAAGAATTTTAAACTATAAAGATACTCGGCATTGCTCGATGTTTATAAAATTTCATTTACACAACCTAGAAAAAAATAATAACAATGATAAATAATAATATTACCATTTTATCTCAATTACTTCTTGATGTAATTCTAATATGGTCTAGCATGGCCAACTCCCAAAAAAGTTGGAATGACATACACTTATTTGAGAAAATTTAATTGACTGAGATTGCATCCCGCATGCATACAGCAAATGCATTGATGAATTTTCAGCCAAGCATTTCTAGATAACAGAACACATGCTTCAAACTTGCACTACTTTTGAGCATCTGGGTTGATTATTGATATTACAATATTAATACTGACCGCACTGAGCACCTCCGGGCTCTGGGTTGGTCTATCTCTGGAGTACAGGGTATGGCAGTGTCTCCAATCCACTGAAGAACTGAATCTTTGTCCACAGGCTTCTCAGTCTTTGATGTCAGATAATGAAGATATGCATAAGTACAGCAGCTACCATAAATGAGAATATTATATATTGTTCATTTCACTGGAGTACTACTTACACGAGGGGCGATTCTGTTGACAATATCAGATATTTCCACAATTCGGAAACCATCTCCTGCTCCTTTTCCTAGAAATATGTTCCATGGTACATAGTTGGGGGAAACAGAGTAGAGCAACCAAATAAAAACACAGTTTATAGTCAGACGTTGGAGTTGAATGATGGCATCAATTAGCACCAACACACACAGCACTATAAGTTTGACAGAAATTTTGTTTGCTTAAAAATTTGCTTTAAAATTGTTTCATGTCATCATGAAGTTTAAGCACACACTTGTCAGCATAAAAATGATGCTGTGTGTGTGAATGTGTATAAAGTGACTGACAGAAGAAATCTTTCTCAGCCACAGTTTTCACCTGTGTATGATGACTCTACACGCACCTTTTCTATATAAGAAATGTAGCCATTTCATACAGAGTAAACATAAAACACTTGCCAGTTCGCACTGAAGGAGGTGATGCAGGGTCCCAGATAATGTCTTGTTGAGTCTCTGTCTCATTTGGAGAATCTCCATTGCTGCCACCAAAATATCGAATCCTTGATCTACATTTCGGGGTTTCCAAGTCTAAAAAAAAAAACTGCTGTGATCAGTCAAGTGTACAAGTAGGCTATAATTATAAGTAGACACATTAATAAAAACAAGTTAATGACCCATGCACAAGCTATTTCAAAGCAAGTTTAAAGCTGTTGTAGAGAAAGACTAATTGGGATAGTGGTAGTGGGTAGCACTTTGCGCCATCATTGTGCGACCATGCCAACATGTTAAATAATAAGACTTTTTCAATTCCTCGATATGGCAATCCATGACTTTCTGTATTTGAATATTCTGGCCATATCTGCATGTGTTTCCAACCAAAGTCCAAAGACATGCAGTCAGGCTAATTGGAGATTATTGTATGAATATCGTCCCATGTGACAGTCTGAGCAATTGAACATTAACAGGTTCATATCAATTTCCCAATAGCAGCATTCACAACCCAATGGCAGACTGGCGACCCGTTCAGGTGTTTAGTGTATTTCCCTAGTGTTTGTCATAAAAGTAACTGTAAACAGTAAAAAGTGGTGGTAAATAAGATAATGGATGGATGAAAGGCTCTGCCATCTGCCGGGGTGATGATGTTTGATTATAACATCGACGTACCGGTTACTGTGTGGAATATAATTATCTGGCATTGCTGTTATATCTCAGTGGGCAAATTCTGGGCTCCGTTTTAACGTCCATGTGTTCAAATAAAAACAACAGACCACAGATAAGTGATAACGTCCATGAGTCCAGCAGCCATGTTGTAACACTGCCGTATAACCGCGATGATAAAAGTGTGTCGCCTCGTGGATAAAAGTCGTGGTTAATTAACCAGTGTTACCCACCACCATCAGTTATGTTTCTTTTCTTACCTTTACGATTACATATCGAGGTCCTGAGAGACGGAGAGCGCTCGTGTTTGCGCGCTTTGCTGTGTTTATTTGATTTAAATCGGTTCTGTATCAGTTTACAAACTCGACTCCGTGTTTCTCTAGGTTCAGCTGCTAAAGGTCGGCTATCGAGAATTCTCCTGTCTGTCATGCTTTTAAAGCGCACGCATGCATTGCACTGTGTTTATATATAACGTTCGATTCATTGATTCGAATCCGAATGATTATTTAAAACGGTTTTCCAGAAGAATTCTTGCTTTGTTGTTGTGTGAATATCGCTTCACTGGGCCGCCATGTTTATGAACACGTTTCGATGAATGCTCGCCTGGGATTGGTGCGTAGTCATCTTGAGTTGTCTCGCGAGATCTGGCGAGATTACACCAGTTCTCGCTCTCTCTCAGGTTGGTGTCGTGGCAGGTCAATTAGGGTCCTATGATGGGAGTAAAATGTTTATCCAAGGCTGAACACACACACACGCACACACACACACACACACTCTTTGGTGTCTCCCAATAACCTGACAGCATATGTCTGGGAAAACACTGCAGTACATGAAGGAAAGCTAGGCAATGCATGCCAAAAAAGATAGCATTATTATTAAATAACTTAAAAAATCAGGAGAAATTGATGTGCTTTAGCTGAAGCGGTCACTTTGGCCACTTTTTCAAGCAATATTATTTATATTATATTATGTACATGTTATTACAGTCATATGCACAAGTGACACAAACATAATTGTGTAAAATTGTTGTTACAGACCTACTTTACTGGGTATCCTCAGTATCAAAAAGTGTGGTGAAAAAGAATAGTAATATTATAAAGTTGTAAAAGCTGTACTGACCCAACATGTTTGGTACATGAAATGCAGGCCAGGAATGTAATTTCATGGAGTGCAAGTAGAAAAAATTATTTGCAATTTGATTACTATTTTTTCTAACGTGACCCAGTGAAAAAGGACTATGAGTTTTTAAAGTAGTTCTGTGAACTTTTACTTTGTTACTATGGATTTTAGCTGAACTTGAAAATACTTTATCTACTTTGGACATTCATGTCAATTAATTAATATTTTGGTCATTCATTTGAATGTATTTATTTGAATAAAGTATGTTTAATACTGTCAATTGTTTTAAATCACAAGGTCACATTTTATTAACGGCCACTGTAAACTAGCATTGAATGTGTGTGTGGGTAGTGATCCCACTTTGATCCCCCACTGAAATGGTGTGCTGCTCACAAAAACACATGCACGAATACTTACACACATCATTTCTGCACTGCTCCTGTTGCGAAAGTCAAAGTAAATAAAATGAAAGAATCTAAATGTTCCACTTGTAGCTGTCCTTCGGAAACACATGACTAAAATAAAGTAGACCAAAGCCTGCGGTGTGCTTTATGAGCAGTTATGAATATGATGGAAAACAACAAATCAAAAATCAAATCAAAATGTATTTGTTACATACATAGTCAAATATAGTACAACTGGAAGTGAGATGCTTTTATAACTGCTCAGCCACGACATAATGGAAAGGTTTTACATTAACATTGAATTAAAATAGAGATTTAAGAATGTAAATAGTTAGTTTTATTTACATGTATTCATGAATTAAAATGTGCAAAATAAACACACTTTCTACTCACTACAGATAAAGCTTCCCAGCTCTTCTAAACCACCAATCCCATCACATGCAAGCTAGTCCCCATTCCAACTACCTTCTAACTACTTCCTCACACCCATCATCAAGTATCTGACATTAGGTTATGTACCACCTACAGCTTTTTAAAAAGCACCGGTCATCTCTCTTCTTCAGAAACCCACGCTTGACTCCACAAACGTCAACAATCACTGCTCTCTTTCTTCAACCTGTAGTTTAGTTAGACAGCACTCTCCACAGAAACTGAGTTTCTGGCTGTTACTGAGAAACTTTATGTAGCTGAAACAGCAAACGTTCTTATTTTTATTTCTTCTTAATCTTTCTGTATATTTTGATGTAGTGAACCACAGCATTCTCTTGGCTATTCTCACCAACATTGGAGCAACAATGTGCTAATAATTGTGCTAACATTTATTTGCTTTCTGCAAGAAAATTGAAATGCTTTATACAGATCACTACATGTTGCTTAAATACTTATGGGCAGGCGTAGCCTGAAAGTAAGAGAACTGGACTTTTGTGAAGTTTGACGGTTAGATTCAACAGATCACGACTAAAGTGCACATGGCACCGGAGCCCTAACTTCACCCAGGGTGCCGTGGCTAGGACTACCGCTAGATATGTCTGCTCACTACAGCCCCTATTATGTGTTTACTAGACTGTGTAAATGTGTGTTTCACTGCATGAATTGGGTTAAATGTGAAGGAATAATCTTGGCTTGAATGTTGAAAACACCCAGGGTTTCTAAGTCGTTCCA
The DNA here is from genome assembly GCA_028566735.1 of Ammoglanis amapaensis. Taxonomy (NCBI): domain Eukaryota; kingdom Metazoa; phylum Chordata; class Actinopteri; order Siluriformes; family Trichomycteridae; genus Ammoglanis; species Ammoglanis amapaensis. The sequence continues at coordinate 8,804 of JAOUQU010231376.1, forward strand.
AAATGCCAATGATGCAAATAATTAAAGAAATCAGAAATTTGTCCATTCTGTTGAACCTTTATTTTACTGATAGATTGCAAATGAATAACACCAATGTAGCTTTTTAAAAAGTATTTTACAATGCTAAAAAATAATACATTTTATGATGCAATGCAGTTAAACTGTATTTTTTGATTAAGCAAAATAAGAGTAGAAAAGTTAGTCATATTCCAACATTTTAAAGTTATCATGACTTAGGAGGATCCACAAAAGGCTTCATGTTTTATGTTTCTCTAAGCTGATCTCTTTAAATGGTACATGTTTATTTCAACTAGACCATGCCAGGACTTATTGTGGGTTCACCACATAGTGGAAACATGAATAGTAGTAATAGCAATCAGAATTCCAGGCTTTTTTTACATAAAAAATATATGATAGCGTTTTCTAGACTAAAAGGACCATCTAGAATAGTTACCAGTAACAAGTTTAATACTCAGGGCTTGTCATGGTTTGGAGTCAGTATTTGGCAAAAACCTTAACACATATGTGATGGCATCATTAATGCAAAATATATAATAAAGTATGTGTGGAGAATTTCTAAACAAAACGTGACTATGTCACAATATGTATACGAATGTGCTAAAATGGATTGCAAACCTTAAAAAGTGGTAAATACTTTATTGTCCCAGCTTTCGTGCAAGAAGTTGAGTTTTAAATGAATTATTTGTATTTCCCATGTTCCCCTAACTTAAATGGATGTAGATATAATATAAGAAGTCATATACGTTTTCCTTTACTTCCTTACTATGAGTAATAAATTGGTGAAGACCACTAAGGAGGAAGTGCTTACCTTTTTAGAGCTATTGCAGCATCCATCCCTACCACACTTATTTATTTGTTCCGCCTTGGTTGTTTATATCCAATTAAAGAGCTAATTGTGGGGATCAGGGAGGATTGCATTGTTGTAAAAGTACAGAGTGCATGGCTAATTGCCACAGCAGCTGCCAGTGTTTATAAAAAGCCTGGCGGATCCAGGGTTTGAGTGGCTCTCTTAACCCACCCTATACTGTGGGCCTGGGGGTAAATGTGTGTGATGGTACTGGGAGAATGCCAGGTGGGTACAGACAGCCACTAGATCTGGCAACATGGGTTTATATGAAACCACATACCGGCAGAAATAAATACCACATCCGAGTGCATCTCTTTCCTGTGTTCTTGGGATAAGTCTAGAGCGCCACTAGACACACAGAGCCTGAGGAAGACACTTGCCATGTGGTGAGACTCAAAACTGGGAAGAAGTCCAACATTTGAATCTGCCAGCTCATAACTGAATGATCTCACTTCTCTGGATGGGAACGTCTGAAATAAAGCATGCCATTCTGAATCAACACACCGGGTGTAGACAGATTATTAAGCACAGGCATGCAAGGTATGATGTAGGAACCCCTATGGAGACTAAGACCATCCAAATAAATGTTCCATACAGCAGGTCATTTTGCATGGTATGTCACTTTCAGTGTGATGAAGTTACTTGGCGAGTGTTAACTGTTTAACAATAACAGTACAGTTAGATCTTAAAGGCTAAAATGAACTGTCAGGATATGAAAATAGGGGGTAAAACACCTGATCTTTATCATAGGTGTTTATCATAGGTGTTTCCGATTCAAATTCCACCATAATGATAATCACATCACGTAAACAGAATGCTTTACCTTATAATTTGAGGATTTTTAATAATTATTATTTAAATGGATGAATATGTGTTTTTTTCTTGTCAATGTTCTGGCATTGACTGGGAGGGTGCCTGCTAATGACTAAAGGTGTGATTGAGAGAGTTATTTTTGCACCTCCTCCAACACGATTCCCATTTTCCTCCCAACCTGCCTCTCTCTGTCTCATTAATCAGCCCACAGGAACGTCCGGCTGCGTGGCAGCTTGACTGCTCATTTATTCTGTTTATAATAGCATTGCCAGTGATAAATGTCCCGCGGAGTGCACATGTGCTAAAATATTCATAAATTGGAACTCTTAATTTGCAAAAAACCTAATACATTTTCAAAGCAGTGACAAAGTCATGTTATATTTATAGAAATATGCAAAGCATGGGTGGGATGTTGTGACTAATTTGTTCGGTGGTTGCTGTTAAGCGATTGTAATTTGTTCTCTTTTTTTGAAATTAGCTGATCATAAAAGAAAGTTAATGCACCCGATGCTTTGAAGTGGATAGACAAGGCAACAGATCTGGATTTGGGAAACAATGCAGTAATGATCATGACTGAAAATCATAACATAAAAATGACTAAAATTAAATTTAGATCTTCTGATTAAAGCAGAAGAGCACAGCTGTTAAACTGGACTGTAATTTTTCCTCATTATTTGCTCTAATCAAAGAACAGATTTTAAAAACGCCTCGAAAAGAACTATGTTCCATTATTTGCAAATCATACCAGCAATTTCTCTGTCCACCCACAGATGAACTTTTGATTTAATCAGGTTTTTGTTTAAACGCTTAATGTGTGAATTCCAGTCAGCCTGCCTCAGAGTCATCGGGTTCGGATGATAATCTGTTTTTTCTCTGTATGACTTGTGTGCGTTGTTGGTGGGCCAGGGGCAGCGGATGCCTCTGTCAGTATGAGTCCACTCAGGTTTGTTCCTCATGGGGCATGGCTGACAGGAACTTGGGCCAGATGGCACAAGACTAGAGCAGAGGGAGAGGGGCTCCCTCTAATCTGACCAACTGTGCTATGCCCAAGGTGAAAGCACACGTACCACGCCAACCCTGCACCATGGCACATGTCCACTGAGTAATGCCTCCTACCCGTGCCATTGAGGGAGAAAATGTTGGTTCAAAGTCACTGGAGAGAAAAGGCAATGTGTTTCAGCTGAGTAGAGTAATCCATTTTTGAAGAAAATTGTTTGTGGTTGACCATGAGGAACGATTTTTTTTATTATTGCAAGAAGATATTCGCCATTGTTTTTCTTTTTGCTTTCATACCAAATGTCCTCCATGCCAAGCCAAACATTACAATTTAGGGTTGCTGGGAAATCCAATTTTGATTCATACTTTCTCTTACTGTCATCTTTAAATTTATTTTATAATTTTTGTTTGAAAATTGGCTTCCAATAAATACTTGTGCACAGTATTTTTCATACGGGTTTTTGAACATACAGACAAGCCATGCCATGACTTTCACTATTATTGTGGCATTTTGTCCTTGGGAATGGTGAGCATATGGCACGATTGTTTACTGAATTCCCAAAAACAGTAGGGACTGTATCCCAATTCCTGTTTCCTGTCATCAGCAAATCCCAGAGTGTCTGATTCTCAGGAAAATAAATACAAACATGTCAAAACATCCACTTTTATATAGTAAAATGCAGTGATGTCATTATTTTTGACTTTTACAGCCAGACCCAGGCTGTGCTTTTAGTTAGACATGTTTATCCATTTAAATAATATTGAATATTAACAGTTTAGACTCAGCAGATGATGTATCACAGTTATAACCACACCACATTTTGCCAAATCATATATTTGTTTCTTTTTTTAAATTAAATTTCATTAATTTTTATTGTAACAAACAAAGTTTTACAATTCAATAGATTATTTAGAGTACAGGCAGGTTTAGGTTTGGCTACACACTTTAGCCAATTAGTTTTAATTTCAATGTCAAATGCTGTTATTTTGTAATTTTTTTCAAGTCTCACTACCTCCAATTTTCTGCTGCTGTGCCCTTGAGAAAGGCCCTTAACCCTTAATTGCTCAAAACAGTGTTCCATTGCAGGTCGCTGTGGATACAAGTCAGCTAAATGCTGTAAGTGTTTATTTTCCCAGTCAGTGTTTTGAATTAAAATGTAATAGAAAAAACATATTGCTATAACATTTAAACATTTATGGATGTTAATAAATTTTAAAATAATAAATTATTAATATATCTAAAAAATGTGAAGTTAAATCAGTTTAAGTATGTAAGCAGAGTATGCTGTTTATATGCGCATCTAATTCTAGGGTTAGGGTTATTGTATGTATTGTATTGTATAATAATTGTATGTCCAATAAGATTATATGGAAAAGTTGTGAGAATATATTTTTTTTCTTTCAGTTCTTTTAGTGTAGAAAAATATTAGATTTGAAACAAAGTAGATAGGTGGGTATTATTTACACACATAAATTAAAGCCTACTAATTTAATACAAAATTATGCTCATAATTATATTGTCCTAAATTGTAGTCATAATTTCCTACCTAAATGTCCTTCCAGAATTTAAATACATGCTATTGACATGTGTGGTATTTAAGAGATAGTCAACAGGTCATGACTGATCCCTAGGCACCGTGGCTAGGGCTGCCCATTGCACTGGGCATGTGTCCTCACTCCTGCCTCCTAGTGTGTGCTCATTAGTTTGTGTAAATGTCTGTTTTACTGCATGGATTGGGTTATTTGTGGAGGAATTCCTAAGTGTGCAAAGAGCACAGTAGTGAAAATTCTATAATTCTAATCAGAGCTGATAATTACAACCGGAATTATACTCAATGTAATAGACAGGGCTAAGTATGTCCCTCTTTCTCTTCTTCTGTCAGTGCTGCCCCATACCAAACCTCATCCAATTCCTAACCGGCCCAGGAAGAAGTTGGAAATAAACCAGAACTTGACTCTACTGAATAACTGAAGTCATTTTTACAAGACTAACAGACCACGGTTTGACCTCATAAAGACATTACTAGAGCCAATGGACAGAAGCACTAAAAACTCTGTTTTGCAAGTTGTGCAAGAATGAGTACAGAGTAAATATGTGCATGAAAATGAAATACATACACTATTGTTGCAGTTTGCTGGAGAGAAAATAAACAGTGTTGATGGTGTGGAAAATCGCATTTGAAAAAGTAAAAATATTTCATGTTCTCGTTTCATTACATTACATTACATTGCATTTAGCCGACGCTTTTATCCAAAGCGACTTACAATGAGCAGACAGGGTTAAG
>JAOUQU010231593.1:0-13079 GCA_028566735.1 Ammoglanis amapaensis
TATATTTATTTATTTATTTTTTTATAGACTGTTTATTAAAGTGAGTTATTGTCCATGAATGTTCAGGTATTTATAAAGTGACAGTGCTAAAAAAAGTGCTAAAAATCTACTATACTAGATTAAACTCAACGCTCTTTATTTCTAGTTAGTATTCAAAAAGTTTGAAGCAAATCAGTTTTGCAACAATAAAAAAAATCCTTCTTTTGTGTTTGTTTGTTTGTTTGTTTGTTGTTTTTGAGGTGGCATGGTGACTTAGCAATGTCACCTCTTGGCAAAAAGTCCCCAAACCGATTCCCATGTAAGGCAACTGAGGGCTTTCTTGGTGGAGTTTGCATGTTCTCTCTCTGTGTGTGTGTTTGTCTCTGTACCCTGTAACAGACTGTGGACCTATTTGGGTGCTTAGTGTATTCAGCCAGTGTGTGTCCCACCGTGACCCCAAATAGGATTAGGCAGCTAAACAGGTGAAAAAGTATCGAGTGATGTTATTACAGATTGGGTATTAAAGTGCATTAACAAAAGTTGCTTAAGAGTAAGAAAGGAATAAACTGTGTGAGTCAGTTAATAACAATGATACACGACTTCAAGTTTAAAAGCAGTTTGCTGCACATCTGACATTTAGAGTAACAGATGATACCATTCGGATGATTTCTTTTTCAGGAATGTTTGTGGATGTTTCAGTGAAACAATACCAAGATAATTCATTCTGTTTGGTGGTACAGATCAAATGCCCTTTTGTTTTAGCAATGGGGCATGTGTTGCACTATCATGCCCAACTTTGATGACAATCAAACTGCTGGCACAGAGACACAGATGACTTCCAATGGTGTAAAATATGCAGACAATTTATATAGTTTTGCTATAACATTCATTCAATTCTCTTCAGTGGGGGGGGGGGGGGGGGGGGAGATCGAACACTGGCGTGGTTGGTCACGTTTGTGAGTTGATGGTACTCATTGTTGTGTGCTGTTTGTATGTTTCTTACACTAGGGCACAGAAACCATGAGGTAAAGGCTGCGTCATGCCAGTCTCTGTACATATTTATTCTCTTCACATCAAGGATCCAGAAGCTCTCCAGGCAATGTTTCATTAAATAAAAGAAAAAAGATTAGCGACCTACGTCATGAGTAACAATACTCCCATAAATAATCCCATTCTAACCAGAAAACTGTCCACCTCTGTGATACGGCATGACTCAACACTGATTTTACATGTAGCAAGACTCAACTTTTGGCTCAATGGCGCATTTGTTACAAGGTGTGTTCAGCTCTTACGAATGCAGTGTATGTTTATTTCATAAATCCCAAAATCTAGAAATTTAATAAACTTCCCCAAGATTCTGTGCAGTTTAGAGTATTATTTGAATTTCGTTTAATATGTATCTAATAAACGTATAAGGGACAGAAACATGTATATAAAGAAACATTTTAATGCTTCATTTAGACAGGCTAACATTTGATCCATTAGGGATAAAATTCACTTTATGTAAATGTTTTCATTTGTAGTGGAATCTTGGAATTTTCATCTTCTTCCCCAAGACCTTAAATAAACACATTTAACGGTGTTTATTCAACAATAAATCTTAATTAACAAAATACATATAAGTACACTACAGACGTTTCACTATAGGCCACCATTAGCTGTCAGATAAGTCAGGTATAATGCTACTATTTGATAGTTTTGACCAAATGACTGGCCTAAGAAGCGTTTACACAATATTGTATGTTGTGGCAATATTCTTGTAGCACATGTGGGCTGGATAAAAAAAAACAGTAGCTTGAGATCTTAAGTATCATAAGCCTTGGACTTTGTTTTGCTACAAAGCTGGAAGCAAATGGAAATGTGTGCAGACGTTGGATGAGATGAAACTGAGCCAGAGAGAAAATCTGAGAATGAGAATATGCAGGATGTTAATATTTATGATAAGAATATGTTTTATTTAGGGGTCATACAATATTCATATTTATCTGTACTGATTAGATATAGAAAAGTATTAATATATTTTATGGCATTTTTTGACTCTAGGGAACATCTCTATATGTGAGGAACTGTGTTATCCTCACACCAGAACAGTCGCGCCTCCTAGCCACGCCCCCTGTCTAAGGACCTGGAACCTTAATCGTACACACCTGATCCTGGTCTGCAATCAACCACCTTATATACAGTGACTCTCCCCTCGTTCTGGGATGGATTCTTGTTTGCGGTTGTGTTCGTGGGTGTGTTTAGTGTTTGCTTGTGTTGGTTTTTCCTTTTCCTCCCGTTGTCACTCGAGTTCTGACTGGACGCTTTGCTATTTTGTCACTTCCCGTGTTTTGTTTCTTTAGTTCCAGCCGTGTCAATAAAGACCCTTTTGTTTAAACCTACCTGCCCTGGTGTGTCTCCGTGGTGTGTCCTGGCATTGTAAGCGTTCCTGAAAAACCCTTTCCCTAACAGGAAAGGCTTGTTGTACTATTTGTAATGTGATTTTCACAGCTATTAATTATATTAGATATAGTCATTTGTGTCCTGGGGTGTGCACAGTGATGTAAGAAATATTAGTGTACACAATTAAACTAAATTACTTATGTGACCCTGCCTGTTTTATGCACAAATTCATTCTACACAACTAATATAATATTATTTTTAACGTATATAATATTTTTAATTTCAATACATACAATTTGGTCTAGATAGCTTTAATACTGACTGCGTAAGCTCATAGAGAAAAATATATTTAAAAACAAACATATTTTCAACACTAATTTTTCATGTATCACATACCAAATGAAAGTGACACACTCACATTTCAAGCAATATACGACATTTCTGAAAGAAAGATTCTGGTACTTATGACGTGCTGGTGAAAAAGCATCCTGATTACACTGAAATGAACTGGCGATCTATAGGAGTGATGTCTGAATAGAAGATAAGTTTCTGAACCCAATAGTCCCTAAATAATCAGTGTTTTTTTCACATAAAGTAATATAAAAGATAAATAGAAATCAGTGTTTACGAAGTGGTTTCCATTTTCCACCGTAAAGAGAATTAAATCACAAATTTCACCATTTACCATGTTATAAATCTAATTTAAATACAATATGAGCAATCATTTACTGCAATAAAGTTAAATCGCATAATTTAATACATTTAATACATCTTCACTTTGTTTACTTTAAAGATATTTCTCTTATAATTAGACTGACTGACACTACAAAAAGGCCCCCTTTACCCTTAAAATAACCAGTCAATCTATTACCAGACCCCCCAAAAACCAAACAATAAAAATCATGTTATCTCCTAATTTTATTGTTGCTTGTGGGGAAGACTTGCAACTTTGATGTCATTTGCAAAAAAGTAAAAATGTGTTAGACAGTAACTTAAACTTAATCTCATTATTCCGTTGTGTTTATTTCAGCTGGAACACAGAATGACCAACAAACAAAGGCACAAGAAAGCTGGATGCAACGTATGGTCACCTCATTTTTTAGTGACTCAGCCCTGCTTAACACTCGTGAGGGAAGAGCTGGAAAAGTGCACAACTTTATGCTGGGACTTAAATTGAACGCTAGCATCCCACTATCAGCCGCTAGTGAAGTGCTGAACTGTAATCCCGAGGAAGAGGAACACGTTGTTGCAGGTATACAATAAATCAGGATACTAGTATTGCTATTAATATATAAAGCATTAGCTAGCATGAGTTCATTGACGATAAAAGCCAATACATTAGATTTATATGGTTATTGCATAATGCAGTTTATGCCACAGGTGAGTTGTTTGTTTTGATAATGAAAATGCATAGTTCTGTTCTTTTTCTTGGAATCACATCGAAAAAGAATCCAACAACTAGGACAGGGAGAAAGATTTATTGCTGCCCTAATTCTATACTGTACATCATGTTTTATTAGTATCTGTCCCATTGTTTAGTTGGGGTTTACAGCATCACCAAACTACCAGAATCACTAAAATGTCGTTTGTGAAACATTTTCTAAAAGTTATTCTAGAGGTTTCCTGTTAGTTATTTATGTAACATGAAACCATGAGCAGCTTGTTCTTAACAAATTCAAACAATTTGTCCTGACGCTTTACATTAACCTAAACAATGTTTACATGCAGCCTTGCAGTCAATTTACACTGGATGTTGTAGTTTCTTGTAAATAGGATACAGATGTTCCTTCAAATTATCTCAGCTTCCCTGCTGTACACCAGCTACTTGTAACACAATCCTGTGGTAGCACTAGACTTGGATTACATATTTCTGTTTTTATTTTTTTTGAATTAATAAAGTAATGTCAACATAACATGATTTTTTTTTATTAAAAATGAATTTATATTTATATTGTTTATAGTTTAATTTAGTTAAAATTTGTTTTTATGGATTATTTAAATACATGTCATGCATTTTAATAAATACAAATATACAGTAGTTAATGAACCTATAGACAGATATATATAGAAATTATAATATAAATATATACTGTTATGTATACTTTTATGACTCATGGGTTTATTTATATATATGTATATTTTAGAACAATCTTAAAAAACAGATGGCGTCAACAAGTAATTGTTTTCATGATTTGGTAGAAAAGTTACTTCCAGTCTTTGAGAAGACCAGATGATCTCCAGTTTGTCAGTAGTTTTTAATTGTCGATAATTTTGAAACTGTTTTTGTTTCAAAAATTATTAGCATTTTTTCACGCTGTGCAAAATTATTTCAGTTTTGAAGTAAATCCTTGTGTATTTGTTTGCTTGGGTACTTTAAACATGATTGGCATTTTCAGGGTGCAAAAGAATGACTAATAACTGCTGCAGATATGACCTCTACTGGGTACATACACATTCAAACTACATGCATTCAGGCCAGGGGTCACCAACCTTTTTGAAACTGAGAGCTACTTTAACTAATGCGAAGGGCTACCAGTTTGATACACACTTTTGAAATCACAAATTTATAACCTTCAATTACATGTTACTATTAATAATTAATGATTTATCTATGTGAAGATGCTTGTAATTCCCTTTGCATTAACAACCTGGACACAAGGCGTTCTTTAGTTACGAGCATTTATTTCAGCTTCTTCATAGCATCGTCGAACATGCCCGTAACTAAAGAATGCCTTGTGTCCCTGTGGTTAACGCAAAGGGAATTACAGTGAGAACTCATTGGCCGCATTAATACAAAGGTTATCAATAAAGGAACTTGTGAACTCGACAGGTCTTCCCTGTTTTATACACAGCAATTATTAAACTTAAATCTTTGCGACTGCACGAGAAGCTTATCTGGTGGTTCCGCGATAGAACAAAAGTAATTAATTAATTATCCAAACTACAAATAACTAATGAAATACATACAAATTAAATGGCTGTCTCTGATGACAGCTACTGGTAAGTGTAACTATAATGAGCTCTTTTTAGAACAGACCCGCGGGCGACTCATGAGGTCCTTGCGGGTCCTTGCCTGTGGGCACCACGTTGGTGACCCCTGATTTAGGCTGTGTGTGAAATTTTGAGCATTTGGAGGAAACCCATGTATACATGGGGAGAACATGCAAAATCCAGGGAATTGAGCCCAGGATTTTTTAGCATTTCTTCTGTCCGTTAGTAGTAGCATAAATATGGAGGCAGTCATAGATGAGGCTGGTCTGCATTGACATTTTAGTTCCGCATGACACTTTACAAGATGAAAACACATACTGCTCATGCACCAGGGTCATAATTAAGAATCTTACACTATGTACACCAAATTGTAATGTTTGTGACATTTTTGTGTGTAAGTATGTTATTATAAGTAGAATTAAAGAATAAATTTAATAATTTAAATTATAAAGTAGAATTTAATTAATAATTAAAAAAAACACAAAACATTAGTTTTTAAAAAGATTAAATAGTTATAAATGGGTTATAATACTTCAGGAGGAATAAATAGCATTTAATTATAAATAACTTGACAAGCTAAACAAGCTAAACACAATTATTGTTATTTTCTGTCTCTATACATGCTATGATAAGATCCAGATGAGTTTGACCGCATCTACGAGCCGCTAGACTCAAAAAGCAAGAAGATTCATATTGTGGACAGTGGACTGACCTTTAACCTCCCATATCCTTTAGTCTTAAGGCCTCAAAGGGGTATTGACCTGATTATATCTTTTGATTTTTCTGCTCGGCCCAGTGACTCCAGTCCACCATTCAAGGTTATTATTTTTTATTATTCTCATCTTTATCATACATCTTACCCCTAACATACTTGGTAAATGCAGGGTGTGTCATAATAACTCATCAATTAGGGTACAAGGGGTATCATTAAAATTCTTCATTATGGGTATTGGGGAGACATAAAAAAATAAATCCAATAATGTCTCCTTCTGTGTACTGACTAAGCCTGAATTGAAATATTAAATACACTTTTGCAAATAAATACCCTTACAGTATATACATCTTTATATAAACAAAATACATTTTTACTTACATTACAAAACTCACTGATTCACTGTATGTAAACATTTTACACTTGTACAAGCCATTTTAATGAATGCCTTTTGTAATGGGGCCTGTATCTCAAAATGAGCTGATGTCATAGTCTGTGTGAATTATTGTAAAATAGGTGGGGTCTGTATGTTGTCCACCCAGATGTATGTGATATTGTTTACAATGTGACAGTGGTTTGCTGTCTTGACACCAAAAGTCATTTGTCTATTGCAGAGGTATAATAACCTCTCGTAGGCAAAGCAAAATAAAGGAACAAAACAAATAACTATGGGAAATATTATTAACATGCCACACTCCCTCAGTTGCAATACTAGCCAGTGAATATTTTTTAATATAACTGAACGAATATGGAATATATTCGAATATATGAATCATAGTTTTAAAATAACAAGGATGACATAGCTTGCTAGTAGTATGTTAATTTATTATTTGTCATGTTTTAATTAATTTATGTCTTAGATGTTGTTGCTTATAGCTGGTGGTGTAAGCCACATAACTTGAAGCAAGGGTCTAACATTGCCATAACTTAAAAATACAATATTAAAAATATAATTTTAGTGTACATATTTGACATTTTTTTCAACCTTGTGGCAACAGTGTGAGGAAGTTAACATAAATACTAGATTTTTTTAGATATATTAACATGATAAACAATAAATCATTTCATATTTGGGGAATATGTTGCAGGCATGAAGTGCAGGAATGCATGTTTATGGATAAAATTCAACTTATCTGCTTTTATTATTGTTCACAGGAACTTTTGTTGGCTGAAAAATGGGCACACATGCACAAGCTTCCATTTCCCAAAATCGATCCGAAAGTATTTGACCGTGAAGGGATGAAAGAGTGTTATGTCTTCAAGCCAAGAAAGGGTGACAGGAATTGCCCCACTGTCATCCATTTTGTCTTGGTTAACATAGACTTCAGGGAGTTCAAAGCTCCAGGTAAAGTTTTACAAATGTATACTATATAAAACACTGTTGAATATGTTTTTATGTCCAGTTCCCAGTAACATTTTTATTGGTTGGTTACAGGGCAGTTAAATGTCTGTCAAAGGTAGACAGTGGGACAGTGGGAAATTGTGTGGGAAAGCCTGAGTGATCGAGTTCACTATTGCACAGAGACTTCACAAGAATTTACAGCTGTAGGCTGGAACGTACTGTATACTTCAGAGGAAAGATGTAGAACTTTTGTGTTGATGTAGATTTTTTAAACTTTGCTCCTAAGTACAAGTGAACGAGTTTAACAAAATGAAACCTGCATATGCCAAAATATATAAGCTTTTATAGTAAACCAAGAAGGGTGCTAATAATGTTGACCAAAGCTGACTGGCAGCCTGTAATCCCATAACAAACTAAGGCTCACGTGACTATATGCAGTTCTTCTCATTTTTTAATATTAACAAATCTTATTCAATAAACACAACAAAGTCACAATTTGGGGCTAACACTTCAGTGCGTGTGCTGCTGTATAGTTGAGGTGCTTGAACTTGGTATGATATATCAGTGGTATATCAATGTATAGTGGAAAGCATAGCTCGTCATAAGCCTACAATACTAGTTTAGTAAAAATCACAAAAGACCATCATACCCTCATTAGCTACTGCAGTTTTGTATTTCTAATTACCTCGATGTCACATCTTTGGAGATTAGGAGGAGATTACACAAACAAAGGTCCCAAACTGTTTCAAAATCAAATACAGAACCTTATTTGTTGTATTGACAGGGCTATCCTTTTAGCCCCACATTAGAAACCATTGCACATTAGCATGATTGTTTGTGTTTCTCTGAAGGAGTTCCTCGCCAGTCTGAAGAAGAAAAGGAGTTTGCTGACTTTGATATCTTTGATGATCCAGAATCACCGTTTTCCACCTTTAACTTTCAATATACTAACAAAGCTTTCACTCGACTACATGATCTCATGGAGTTCAACACTCTGAACAACATAGAGGTGAGAGCACATTTAATGTACTACAGCAAAGATTTTCAGGTCACAAGTGAGGATAATGGGTCATAAAGACTAATAATAATATATTGGTGAGCACCAAACTATGCTGCATCGCCACACTATACGGGAAACAATAGAGTAGTCTATACAAAAGTGATTTGAGCATCAAGTGAATGCACCCTAATTCAATTGTAAAGTAAAATAATGAGATAGATCCAGCTAAATATACAGTTATCATCCCCCCTTGAACTTTTCAACATTTCAGGCTTCAAAGATATCATTTGTGTGATTTTTGTGAAGAATCCACAACAAATGGGACACAATTATGAAATGGAAAGAAACTGGATATTTTAAACTTTTTTGTAGGAATAAAAAGCCGAAAAGTGAGAAGTGCAATGTTATCCTCCCCCCTTGCTTTAATACTTTGTTGTGCCACCTTTTGCTGCAATTACAGCTGCAAGTGACTTGGGGTATGTCTCTATTAGTTTTGCACATATAGAGACATTTTTGCCCATTCTCATCAGACCAGAGCACCTTCTTCCACATGTTTGGTGTGTCTCCCAGGTGGCTTGCGGCAAACGTAAAATGAGACTTTTTATGGATATCTTTGAGAAATAGCTTTCCTCTTGCCACTCTTCCATAAAGGCCAGCCGGGTGCTCTTTGGTCATCATAATGCACTGATATAATCACAGAGCAGGTACATTTATACAAAGACTTGATTACACACAGGTGGATTTTTGGATCATTCAGAGTTTCTCACTGAACTTCTGGAGTGAGTTTGCTGCACTGAAAGTAAATGGGCCGAATAATATTGCATGCTTTACATTTTTTATTTCTGAAAAAAGTTTAAAATATCCAATGAATTTTGTTCCACTTCAAAATTGTGTTCCACTTGTTGATTCTTCACACAAAAAATCATATCTTTATGTTTGAAGCCTGAATTGCGGCAAAAGGTTGAAAAGTTCAAAGGGGGCGAATACTTTTGGAAGACACTGTAGATGTATTATAGTATGTTGATGCATTCAGAGTGGATTTAATTGTTATTTATCACCATAGAGAGTTTTCACTAAAAAATCATGATGATCAAAGCCTTAAATCTCATGAGAATGTACCTAAGATGTATTTGTGTGTGTTTTATTGGTTGTGTACAAAATCGGGAACAAATGTTTACTGATCTAACAAAACTGCTTTTGTCTTCGTGTGGACCTTAATCTTATTAAAAATGGTATTTTATGTAATAAATTTTTGTTCCTTTATAGGTGATCAAAGAGGCCATAAAGGACAGTGTTGTTTACAGAAAGGAGAATTCATCTCGCTGTTCTGTGTCTCTTTCATTAAGCGAGATCCAGAACAAGAAGTTCTTAAAGAGGGAAACCAGAGGACAATCACAAAAATGAAATGGTGTAGGATGCTGGTTTCTTAGGAATAGTTGCTTAAACACCATGCTTAAAAACAACTTCTGCTTGAACTGTATATATTTAATAAAATATTCCTATGGCTGGTACACTATTCAAAAGTACCTAGAATTTTTGGTCAACACATTGTTTACATGTATCACCGATTGAACTTTTTGGCATATATGTAGAACCATGATAGGATAAGTCCAGTCATAAAATTCCATCTTTATAAAACTTTCCTCAGTTAACTGTCATTTATATAAGAAAGTGCATATTATAACAACACGACTGCACTATGCACTGTTTATAAAATATTGGATGACTGAGTTTGGTGGGGGGGACTTCTTGACTAGCCTGCACAACCCAATATAAAACCTTTGGGATGAGCTAGACAGGAGACCATGCCAGGCATTCTCATCCAACACCAACTTCTGCAAGATTGGACAAATATTACATAAACACAATTCTAAAAATTGTGGTGAGCTGTTATAGCTGCAGGATGGACCAATATCATAAACCTTATAAATTAAGAATGAGATGCCACTTAAATTTATATGATTGTTAAAGCAAATAAGCGAATAATTTTAGCAGTATAGTCTATCTACTTATTTTGCTATATTGTGTGCAAACATCAAGAAATCAATTTTCTAATGTTTTTATTCTTTTGGTGTTTGTCTCTACCGTCCACCTTAATATAAAGCAAATTTCTCCAATTAAAATGTCCCAGGAATTTCCTGGAAATGCTTGTTTATGTTCATTTTCATGTGAGGTAAACCAAGTCTAATCATGAATTTGTGTAAGTGGTTTGGGTTTTTAGAGTTTTCCCATATTTCTTCAAACCATAAGCACATATGGATACCAGCAACAAGACAATTTTCACACTACAAGGTTGGAAAATTACTGATTTATGCAGTTTTTCCTTTCTTTGAATGAATGATGAGAATAATTTGATATGGGTTCTATAACATGCTGGGTCAAAATGTATTTAGTGGTGTAGAAAGTTCTGTGAGAAATAGGATAGACACCAAAACGTGCCATAGTGAACTAAAAACAGATCTAACACAATTAAAAGCAGTTTCCATTTTTTGTGTGTGTGCAAAAGTTTCTGTATTCAAAATTCATATTTGAGTATTTAGGTTTTTGAACCATACAGATGACATGACATGGTAGAATTTAAGATGCTATGTTTTTATGTACTGCAATCAAAGAAGCATTATTTATTGTTGTTTGAAGAACGCAGAAGTTATTTTTATTTGTAAGTAAAACAATAAGTTTGGAAGCAATGCATGAAATAATTTAACATTGTATCATCTCCACCACTAATGTAAACATTGATGTAGATTTTTGTATGCTGTCTCACCCCATGACATGAACTGTATGTGCACAGCTGAATGTGTATGAGTGAATCACATATGAACAACAGTTGGATTATTTAGACATTCATAATAAATAACTTCTATTGTGACTATCATGTTTTATTTTAATTATAGATTAAAAATGTAAAAATCTGTCAACAGAGTTTCTGAAAATAGGCAAATAGATTTTTGTGACAATTAGGATGCTAATTGCAATTAAAACATTTGCTTATTACAAGAAAAAATTAAACCATTGTGAGGCTATTGGCCCTCATCATTTTTCTATGTTCTCTAAAATGCAGTTGAAATTGGTTTTATGACAAAGATTCAGTCAATTTGAGGTTTACCGTTGGTGAAGTTCAACCACCAGACCACGGAAGTTCAACCACCAGACCATTATTCCCATCGGGGGAGTTCGTAACAACACAATTCGAATCATTTGAAAATTAGATACCAAGATTGTTTTGCACTCAAATTGACATAAAAAAAGAGATGGAAATCATGTCTGTGTGTGTGTGTGTGTGTGCATGCCAGAAAATGCTCTTTTAATAAATATCTGTAGTTTTTAAAAACACCTTAATAAATGAGAAGTCTTTACCATCTCTAATGTTTGATGGTTAATGACGCCACAGACATGAAGCGGTAATCTGATAAAGCGGTTTGAAAACTTAAAAATGTCTTAGGTAATGCAATACTTTTGTAGCATTTCCTGACAGTCTGTAAAATAATCTGTTTTCAGTTCACTTTACTCCCACAGGTGACATTTAAAGACATTTACAGGGAGTATTATTTTTTTGACATCTTATCTCATTTTAAAACTCCCATGGGTTGCTGATGACGCAAAGTTTCTGCTATGTCCTACTAATTATTTGGCTTATTATTCACCTTAAAACTATTTTAGAACAGGTTAGCTTAAGATAGCAAAAGCCTTACTACTGCTATCTGACCAAAAGTATGTGGACAACACTCCCAATTGGGGAATTCATTAGTGTTTTTATTGGTAATTGATGTTTTTAATCACACCCATTTGATAGATAGATAGATAGATAGATAGAACTTTATTGATCCCTTTGGGTGGTTCCCTCAGGGAAATTGATTATTTTTATGAAACTGATTATTTTTCTTGTTTAATAAAAGTAATGCACTTTAGACATGCTTGTGAACTGCACAAATTATGTGCAGTCTTGCATTTACAATTTTTACTATATTACCATATATTTTAGCCTACATCAAAGAGTCTACATATTTTTGTAGATAATTTAATGTATTATTGAAAGATTTAAAATGTGTTTTCATTCAATCATTATGAGAAATTTAATGGCAATTATATCGGTTAAACATTAGTACACTGTGTGCAGAATTATTAGGCAAATTAGTATTTTGATCACATCATCATTTTTTTTATACATGGTGTCCTACTCCTAGCTATACATGCTTGAAAGCCAACTGCCAGTTGAGTAATTCACGTGATGTGCATCTCTGTAATGAGGAGGGGTGTGGTCTAATGATATCAACACCTTATATAAGGTGTGCTTAATTGTTAGGCAGCTTCTTTTCCTTTGGCAAAATTAGTCAGAAGAGAGATTTGATGGACTCTGGAATTGTGAGATGTCTTGCAGAAAGATGCCGCAGGCTTGAAATTGTCAAACGTTTGAAGCGTGATCACCAAACAATCAAGGGTTTTATGGCAAAAAGCCAACAGGGTTGCCAGGAACGTGTTGAAAAAAGGAGCAAAATAACCACCTATGAATTGAGAAAGATCAAGCATGAAGCTGCCATTAGCCACCAGTTTTGCCATATTTCAGAGCTGCAACATTATTAGAGTATCAAAAAACACAAAGTGTGCGATACTCAAGGACAAGGCCAAGGTAAGGAAGGCTGAAAAACAACCACCTATAAACAAGAAACACCAAG
>JAOUQU010231702.1:0-19016 GCA_028566735.1 Ammoglanis amapaensis
GATAAAACCAGCCACTAGCTTCTTCAGCATCAATGAGCCTTGGCCATCCATGTTCCTGTGGATAGTTATATATATATATATATATATATATATATATATATATATATATATGTGTGTGTGTGTGTGTGTGTGTGTGTGTATATAAGCCTAGACACCAACCACACCAGCTGCTGTTTAAAAAACTAAATGCACCGATCTAGTCCTGTAGCTACAATGTCGAATATATTTATATATTTTTTTTTGTTCTTGCATATCTCATTCGGCCTGCCAGCTGGTCTGCAAATGTAAATTTGCTAAATATCAATTTATTTGGATTGTAACGTCATGTTTTCATTCATGAAAGAAAATGGTTACTCATACTCACGATTACCAGGTGATTTTCAATGCAGTCAGGGGAAATTTAGTATCTCCAATTTATCCCAATTGCATGTTTCCACGAAGAACATATAAAATCTACACAAAAAAGGACATAAACCGCTCCAACCTGGGGAACGGACTCAGGGTCTTCTTGCGGTGAAGTGCATGTAAATCTTTTTTAAAAAATGAAGAATCAAGTGGTTCCATGAAAAAAACTTTATTGTTCGGATCAATGGCAAGTGTTAAAGGGACTTCCATCTCAGACAAACGCTTTACTGTTTCTACAAACACACCGTTTACACAATCCCAGTACACCTACAGCCTGGTGCACCAGAAAAGCCTTCAGTTGTAACTGGCAACTTTATTATCAGAAAATGTTAGTTAAATAAAAGCCAGCAGCATTTAAGCTCGCAAGCCTTTCATTTAGTAAGCAATGGGTTACTGCAAGCCTTTTGAAAAGCTCTCGGGCAAGAATATCAAGCGATGTGCACAGTTAGGATCTTTAAATCAAGCTCATGTAAAAGATTCATTTGAATTGTATCTACTCATGCAAGAGAGAGCGAAGAGGTTCACCTGCAGAGACAAAAAATGGGATGAAAATGGGGTGACTGAAGAAGACCTAAATTGTTAGAATTCATTAATAAAACAATTAAATCATGTCTGTGCAAGAGAATAAAGTTTATGGTTAGAGAGCGAAAGAAAGAGAAAAACTGGTATTATTGCACTACATTTGCTGGGTGGAGTTGCCGTTCCATGTATTATTATCATCTTCACTATCCTCTTGGGTCCGTAAGCGATAGATTTTCCCGTCTCTTTTGAAGTCTTCTGGTCGCTTTTCTAAGGTTCGTTTACGGACCGTTTCACTGAAATTAAAAGGCAAAAATGCACATTTGTACATTAATTCTAAGCACGCTGATTAAAATCCCAAATATTCTTCGCTGCTAGATTAGTCAGCTAGTTACTGATGGAGACGAGCAAAACCGGTTTAAAATCCCGATCTCTGTTCCGTGTCTGTGGAAAACGGGGTAACACTGAACCAGTTTAAACAAGCAGTATGTAAGAAATGGATTCCAAGCAAACATAAAATGGCCCTGATGTGTCACCGAAAATTAGGAATCTTGCTCGATTCAAAAAATGATATCACTGACATTGATTGTCCAGCCTGAATATTCACATTTGAAAAGCAAAGTTGCTGCATGCAAATAATGTTTTTGTTTTTAATACAACCTCAGAGGCTCTAGCCTTGCTCGACATGATCCGCTCGACTCCATGTAGTGGAACGAGCTTCCATTGTCCGTCAGAACTTCTGATTCGTTTTCTGACTTAAGAGACTAAAAACTCACCTCTTTATTATAGACTCACTATCCTTCTTTCACCCACAATGTTTTTCAGATTTTATATTTTAAACTGGCGTGTACTATAGTATGATAATGTTAACTACTATGGAAGCACTTCAGTAAGCTGCTCTGGATAAAAATAAGTAATAGCTTTGTAAAATAAAAACTTAATTTACATCAATGCTGGATGTGTTTACTCTGCTAAAGTCAGTTTCATGTTCACACACATTAATTAATTTCTTTAAAAGCTTTGTGAAAAAGAAACAAACTTTACAGCACGTGTTCTATAACTTTCAATACAAACCAGTCAGAGAAAAAAACTAAATAGTAGTTCATTGTTTTAGATATGAACAATGTTAGTTCACAGTATTAGTTATAGCCTGTATACAGGCAATGTATAGAACTGACCAGGAAACATTTTTTTTATCAGAAACAAAAATGGTGACTTGTTATTGTTAACATTAGAATCTGGCAACCTTAATTCTAAAAAACACTCTACAGCATTCTGAATGTGATTGCTGTATCAGTTTTCCCTACAATAGTACATACGGATCCTTTAAAATCAGTGGCACGGGGAGAAAAAGTATTCTTAATTAGTGGCAAAGGTTGATAACTATGAACGATCTGTATCTATTAATCCCAAAATGAATTACCTTTTTGATTCATCAGATGGGGAAGCACCATTATAGGAGTTAGGGTGCTGAGGCTGGTTACGAGTTGCTGAGGCTGATCCAGCAGAAGGGGTGATGAAAAAGCCACTGAGGAACCTCCAGACTGCCAGTAGTGGGAACAGGATGGTGCTCAACAATGCCCAGAAGCCACCAGTGCTAGAGGACTGGACTACTGTGTTTGCTGGCCTTGACGATTGCTGTAGGAGAGTGAAAATATTTTCTGAACTGTAAACAGAAGCGGATTATCTTATCTTATCTTATACATTCTGCTACAGTTCTGATGCAGTCGTGTGTTTCTTGCTCACCGGCAGTAAGACGATTGAGGCGCTGGGTGCGAGCTCTAGTTCTAGCAGAGTCTTATGCAGATCTTCAGTTGTGAACTCTCGCCGAGGGAACATAGTCGCCAAGGAAAAGTTGCCGTACCTGCTGCCGACCTCCTGCAACGATAAAAAATGTCATTTATATTAGTATTGACAAGGAAGAAAATGTTTCTAAAGTTGCACTTCAGCCACACTGAAAAATAGATAAACAAAACCGGTCTAGGCTTATTGTTAATGTTTTTGTGGCTCGACATCAATCTGGACGTAAACAAATGACGACATGAACATGATTTCCAGCAACCACCTAACCACCTAGGAGTGACTCATTAGAATCCTGGTATGCAGTCACGGACATCTGGAGCCATAATAACTGCAGAGCAATAAGAAAAATGGTCCTACAGTGCTCAACTGGGTAGAGTCTGAAGACAGTGGATGAATTAGAGGACCGTGGATGTCTTGGTCATGCTCTTCCTACCAGTGATGAGACTTTGCTAGCCATGTGACATGTAGCATCGTCATGCTCACGTTACAGCTGTTGAAAGTACAAAGCGGCTTATGATGCTGCTGTGATTGTGTGGAGTTTACATTATTGGCACATGTTCATTTCGGCAGAGTAAGAATCTCTTTTTAAAATAACTAAGAACTTAAAACTATAATTCTGAAGAGTCTTGTGATCTTAGCACACATTCTCACTGTATTCATGTGTCTATCCAAAAACAACTTATAATAACCAACCTGTGCAGCAAACTTTCTTGCCTCTTGAAGCTTCGTCTCCGAAGGAAACTGATTGGTCAGGGATGAGCCGTCGGGCAAACGGAACTGAATCCTGGCAATCGCACTAAAGAAAACAGAAACCTTGATTCACTGCGAGTTATGTGTGCTGAAACTGTTAAACGTGTTACACTTGGTGCCGAATTTACCACATGACTGATTACAATTTATGGTTGTTTATCAGACCTTAAGTATATTTTGGTTACAATCATAAGCTTAGTGTCTGTCTTAGTACTGTCGGCTTACAGCAAGTGGTCCTAGGTTAGATTTTTCAATACTTTCTGTGTGGAACTTGCATGCTCTCCCTGTGTTTGCGTGAGTTTCCTCCGGGTGCTCCGGTTTAACCAATGAGGTTAATTGGAGATAGTGAAATTGTCCATTTACGTGCGTTTGTTGGGGTCACATATGTTACAGTGTTATAGTTAACAGTTTTAATGACGCGAAAACGTCTCATTTTTGACTGTAGATGAGCAAGATGTTAAGTATGATAAGAACTAGACGCTAGTGCCCCCTAGCGGTGAAGATCCTAATTAGAATCGTTAAAAACGAAGGTTTTTTTTTTGTAATTTGGAACAAATTATTTATGTTTCTAGTGGAGTTTAGGGACATGTGCTCAAGGCAAATAATCATACAATAAAATGTAATTTTCCAGAGCAATAAAATCCGAAAAATAAATAATGATTTAGACACAGTCAGCATTAACAGCTATTTCAGGCACTTTCCAGGTAAAAATACAGAACCTTTTCTCTTTCTGACTCGCCTCCCTCTTCATGTCCAGCTCAGCTTGTTTGGCTTGTAGTGCTGCTGCTTTGGCTGCTTCAGCCTCCTCCTGATTTTTAGCGTAGCGAGCTGCCCGGTCAGCACGGTCCTGGAAAACAGAATAACGCTGTTATTTGTACTTGGTACTTGGTCTGTAGCATTTTAAGCAGCTTCCAACAGAGTTTTGTTTCTATGCATCAAATCCAGAATGTGACTGGAGATATTTAACAGAGAAAAGAAAGAATGTTTTCCAAGAAAACAGCTGAGGAAACCACGATGAAGCCACTGTTGGGTTCTTGAGCAAGACCCCAAACACTGTCTGCTTTGTGGCACTACATGACGGCCGACATGGCACTGCAACTTAGCTCAGAGTGAAGTGTCAATTATGTGGAAAAAAGAATTTCAGCAATACGCCTATAAAAGTATCTAAATGTAAATGTGTAACACCTGCGCCAAATAAAGTATGCAAGAGCCGCCTGGTGCATGCAAAAGTACACGGAAATTAAGTTGAAACCTGTGCTATCTGCTGCTTGACCCTCTCTCTAGCTGCCTTTTCTTCCGCTTTCTCCCTGTTCCTTTCCTCCAGCATTCGCTTTGTTTTGTCCTCTTCCTGCTTTCTTTTGAAGTCCACCATGTCCTTGCCCTGTTTCCGCCGCTCAATCTCCTTCTTTACCTGGTTCTACACAAAAATAGAAAATCACAATCTAATAATAACCTTGCTTGTAGATGTTTGATCACACCAATTCAATGTTTACCATAGAGAATAAATACTTGCCTCCTCTTCCCCTTTTCGTTTCTGCTCTCGCCTTTCTTCCAGTTTCTTTGTCAGTCTGAAAGTAAAGAGGAGACAAAAAAAATCCAGTGTCACTGATGTGGCTAGTGACAGAAGATTCTGCTGCCAAAGCAGCCCTCAGACCGTAATGCACTGTGTATTTAAACACGTCTCTGAGCTGCAGTAGCTAGTATGTTGGACCACTCAGGTTTGCCTCTTTTCATAGATGTTGACCGGCGCAGACCAAGAACAGCCTACAAGAGCTGCGGTTTTGGAGATACTTTAACCCAGTCGTCTAGCCAAAACTTTTTCTGCCTCTAAAAACAACTTCAAGATTAACTTGTTCACTTGCTGCATGATGAATCCCACCATGTAATACAAGCGATGATAAGGAGTTATTGTTATAGCTCGGTGCTAAATACTCACCTCTCAACTTTGTCATCCAGGGACTCCTCCGTTTGAGACACCAGAGATGCATCGTCTGACGCCTGGCTTTTGTCGTTGGCTGGAGTCACATGACCTGAAGCACCTTCTTCCTCCACAGGCATACACAAGGATTCTAAAAAGAAGTATAATAATCTGTACAATCACATAATTGTTTAACCCTAGAGCACTGACGTTGGGTGAATTTTACCTGGTTTAAAGTGCCTGATTTAAATACACAAACACGAACCAGGTAAATTCCACCTATAAAATATGTTCCTCTCTATCACTAACAGAGTGAAAAATCACTCGAACCCGTAACTCTTGAAAAAAACATAGATGGGGAAAAAGGAATAAACCAAACCATTACGGACATCAATGAAGTCCTGAAGCTCCCCAAAGTCCAATGTAACTCAGACAGCAGGAACACGATGAAAATAACTCCTAGCTCTTAGCTATATTATTTTGTTTAATGGTTTTAGTCTATTGCTATTTTGATTACAATTACTGTAATTGTTTTATTCTCCTAAATAAAATTCTATTATTATTAATATAAAACCACATGACAAAAATTGTGTGGCTATAAAACTCCGGCATTAGTGTTCTAAAGTTTAAACATTATTATTCTCCATTCTCCATTATTATTCTCTCTATGAAGTTGAGTTTTGATGACCCATCATATTAATAATGATGAGATTTGACACCTCAAACATTTCAATAAAAAGAATTCTGATGAAACCTCTTAAAATATAAAAATCTTCATGAATTTGTGTAAAATTTGACCAAACTAAGTACGTAAGTCATCTCTAATCACTCGTAGAGGTTTGTTCTCCTGGTATGTGAATTTGTTCCATGTGTAGCCATAGCGTTTGTGAAGAAAAAAAGAAAGAAGATAACAGGAGCGCATGAATATCATTATATACTAAGAAGTGTGTTTAAATCAATGTTGAATAAACAGAAAAGTAACCTTTTGAGTTCAGATTCGAATCTTTAGATGTAGCAGCAGTCGGTGGAGCACTGGAGGTGTTGGCTGGTGCTGTAGTGTTTACAGTATGGCTCGTCGGTATTGATGTCTCTGCATTGGGCGGAGACGTGCCACCTTCCTGGCGTGAGTGCATCTACACACGAACACAAGAATGAGCTATTAGAAATGTAGCATTATATTTACTTCCTGGAATATTCAGCAGTAACATATGAAAAGATCAAACATAGCCATACAGAAACACACCAAATCATTGTTAGTAATACATCACTGGCATAATGACAATTAAAGCACTGTGTCCTCCCTCTTACATGAGTTATACTCTTTATTGAGATCTGGGCCACTATGTGCTCACCAGTGTTTGTGAACCACTGTGGAAAAAACTCTCTTGTATGCAAAACTAAATGAGTGAAAACATTGAAATATTTAATATAGAACTTAAATTAGCATTTTCCAAAATCTCTTCTGGATAATTCTCGTCTTCTTAAAAGATAAAAAGTGCAAGTTCAAATGCAAATGAAATGTAATCTGCTTGGCTGAACTGGATAAAAGCTTCCATGTTCAAGACAAATAAACCTGCCTGCTTGACTTTGTTTATCCTCTTTGTAAGCTCTTCTGCAGACACGCCGCCTGCGATGACCTCCAGGGGAATTCCATTATCGCCGATAAAGAAACTGGATGGAATGCAAACCACAGGATCTACACGGATGTAATGTTAAGGTTTTAAGACAGCTCTCAATAAAGTGCAAAATACTTTTACTTTCACTTCAGGACTTGATTCTGTTAAGCATGGTGATGTATAAAGTTTGTTTTAAAAAGCACCCCTCCGCCTAAAAATAGAAATCAGAAAGGATACAGATCTGTGAAAACTGTACACACGTCTCACTGCAACAAAAAGAACAAAACGTTATTTACACAGTGCAGAATTTATTTTCTTTTTTGAAAGCTCATAGATGATTTCGAACGTAAAGCGCACATATAAACACACACACACAAAATAAAATACGTAACAATTGCCTAATGTATGATGTTCTTTAATGTATACTACTAATGTACTATGTCTAGTCCTTCTAACCTTTTTGCATCCACTTTTATGGCAACAAAGCTATTGTTGGTGAGCTCAGAAACACGCTCATCTTCCCAACTAGAAAGCATCTGTGTGGACTGCTCGTCATCTCCTAGTAGTAAAAACAAAAATACATATTCAGTTAGGACAGTTAATTGACCGGTTGTGTTCAAAAGTTTGGGAGAAATGACCAAGACAACAAATAAAATAGAAGGTTAAGAATTTATTTAACAATAAACATAAACAACAGCTGGAAGCCAAAGCTGAATATGAATGACAAGGGCATATTAGACGTATGAGCCCAGTTTACGAGTTTTTTAGTCCTTTAACCCATACCCCATGTAGGTATATGTAGCTATCCTTACACATCACTGGCCATTTGATGTAAGTATTCCTCTCGCCTTTCTGACTGCTCTATATATCCAAGAGAGGATGCCCAATCTGTCATTTGACCTTTACAACTCCGTAAAAAAACATATTCCACAGTTGGTGAGTTTGTAGCTAGTGAGATGCTTCCTGTTTTTCATATTGTAACTCAGCAGTTTTGACTGCTAGAATAAAATAATAAAAAATATCAACAACATTTTATATTCTTCTCAGGCCACAATGCCTTCCTTATCTAAGTGTTATAGAGCATTACTTATTTATGTGTAGTACTTATAACCTTAGAAAACAGATGGTATTTGTAATACGGTCCTGCTAATTGTTAATGGCACCCATTTAGTGAAAATACATAATGTGGAAAATCTCCTGAAGAACTTAAATGATGTCAAAAAGGCTTTTTAAAAACAGAAATATCATGTTTAACACAAACAGCAAATTGTAAGTAACAATTTAAAACAAATTAAAAACAATACAATTGAAAAATAAAAAACCTAAGTTTACTGTAACATGTATTGAAACATTTTACATTAATTAAATTGATATGGAAATACATTTTGACTAGCCTGTGGTAAATTACAAATGAGAATCACCTGTGATAAATTGTCGGTACCCATGTGACATGAATTAGCCAATGAATAATGACTTCAATGTTTAAAAGAGCCCGGTTAGGCCTGGTTTCTTTCTCACAATGGTGAAGACAATGGAGCTGTCTGATAACAGCAAAAGTGCTATTATTAACAAACATTTACCTCTAGTTTAAAAATCCTGAAGATATAACTTCATTTTTATTTATTTCTGAAAATATTGTACAGGTTATGCAAAAATGTAAGGGGTGACAATAATGGTGAGCTGGACCGTATACTCCATATATGTTGCATGTTTGTCCAGTTATGTTAATAGCAGAATGTGATCCATGTGATTAAATCATTGTTAAATTTTTAAATCTTAAAATCTAAGACACCAAACCATTGAGATGCACAGATCTGATGATGAATATGATACCTTACATCTGAATACTTACACTAAAGCATACCCAATGAGTCATGACCATCTTAGAATTTAAATATTTTTGCATCTGAAAGTTTCAAAGTCATTTCGAATGTGAGAAGTTTTCTTCTACCCTGCTAAAAAAAAACATCCAGCTAAAAACCAGCTGGTCAACACCCACCCTATGCTGGTATTCTAAAACTTGGTAAATAACTCTTGACCAGCAGTGGATATTCCTGGATGACAAAACTTTCAGCTGGATCATGACGAATAAATACATACAAAACGCATACAGATACAAAACAAAGTAGAATATAATGTCAAACAATTATAACAGTGCAAATTCAAGAATTTAATTAAAATTGCTTAATTCCCTGCTAAAGAATTAGCTTAAGACCAGCCAGTGATCCAGGAAAAAACAGCTGAACTGTTTAACAGCTGTTTTTTAGCAGGGAATTGATGTGTTGACGCACCAGATGTTGATTTATGTTGGCGTTGATGTATTTGATGTTATTTTAATATGATATTAAAAATGCACACACTTTACGTTTAGCAGGTCAAAGATCCTCCACAAGATATTGATTTATTGATTGAACTTTTAACATCATGCTTTACACTCTAGTTCACATTCATGAGAGGAAGTGGTCACCAATCAGTCAAGTCTAAACAATACAACACAAGTCATGTTAAAAACAAAAGCAGGGAGAATTTTGTTTGTTTAATTTGCCTTAAGGGCATGGTTTTGTACTGTGGGAGGAAACTGGAGCACCCAGAGTAAATACACACAAACACAGGGAGAACATGCAAACTCCACTCAATGCTACCCAGGGGTTGTGAGGCAACAGCTAACAACTAAGTCACCTGGCAGCTAGAGATGATGTCGTCACAAACTCGATGTACTTTAAATACATTTGATGTGTTGACTAGAAACAAGCTGATAAATAATAATTACATTTAACAGATGGCTGCAATATTTTTGTGTTATGGTAGCCTTTATAAATGAAATTAGCTGATGTTACAGCACACAAATACAAATTTACAGTACAATTTTATTTTTGCTTGTAATAATAAGCTTCTTCAGCTACGTGATTATTTATAGTGATGAATTTAGCAACATTTGGTGATATGTTCTATTGGCTAGTTCTATAACATAAAAGGAAAAAATATAAAACGTGTACACAGGCAAAATTAAAGCATGAACGTATTTTATTGGTAAACAATTATATATATATTATAAGTATCACTAGCCCCTTTAAAGCACTTAATATATCATTGGTGCATAGTATAAACAAATACGTTTAGCTCAGCTTTGTTTATTTTGTTTACAGTACAACCGCATTAGCTTAGCATAGCTTATCTTAGACCGTGTAAAGTACACACACATTAGCTTATCTTAGCTTACATGTACTGTACTCGAGGCCTTTCTAGTCATTGCTAGCCAGCGATGCTATCAATCGTTAACGCTCCGTTTACCTGCAATGACGACTACAAAAACGGAGTTCTGTAGTTTAGAACTGGCAATAGCAGCAGGAATGGTTCCCTCAAACCAACGCATCTTGTGTGACTCAGCTGCTTTCAACGCTTCCAATATGACAGCTGTCTGGTTACATGGAAACTGATCTAGAAAGCTTCATTATGGGAGTTCAGTCGCGGTCGTCCACCGAAGCACTATGGGATTTGTAGTTCTTTTAAAGATATGCGACTCAGCTAAAAGGGGTCGTCAATAATGCAGTGCGATACTGAAAGATTTGGCACCTAAATACATGGCATTTATAAAAAAAAATTAAAATAATGTATTATTCTGTTACCTTGTGTAACATAATAATTTACATTATATTACTTTTTTACATTATTTATTACATCTGCATGATAAATGGCAGACCAAGCAAACAGCAACACAATATCCAATGATTTGTTGTAATTCGAATTAAAATTAAAAACAGCTTTGAGTTTTATTGACTTGAGCGCTTGTTTATTTCTTGACACACGAGTCTCAAAAGTCTCTGCTAAAGACTGACCGCTTTACATCATTGTTCACAGGGTTAACAGGCCCACCGGTGGCAGAGCTGGGAATTTCAACTTTCAATCCCTAAGAAATGCTGCCACCTAGTGATGAGAAACAAATATTACAGCATAGCGATTCCATTACACAATTTTCTTCTGTTGTCATGCTTTGTCCAAAATACACGACTTTTGGTGTAATGTTAATATTAAAACTGAGCTTTATAACGAACATTGCTTAGCTACTTATTTTCTCGTCAGCATACACCTTGAACATACCACTGCCTTGTCTTACTCTTCAACCACATATCTAGGTATGGAGTAGCTATGCCACAACTGCAGCCATCTAGTGATTGTACCATTCCAAACTCTTTTTCTAAATTTAAGCTGCCATAGTCATCAGATTTTCCTCAAAAATAAAACTGAAGTTAAAGTTAAAAACGTTTTCTCATTTCGTGCCTATGACTGAGCACTACATTTTGCACGTAGTTTTACTAAGTCGTTTATTATTATTTTTTGTTTTAAAATTTTAAAGCTTTTATATATCCATTTTGTTTCTGATCGAGTCTAACTATCAAAATGTGATTCAATAAATAATAAATTACAAAATAATGTAAATGAAGAAGTTATCCAAACATAAATCTAAAAACCTCAAATCTCTTTATAGTGACATCAACCAGATTAGATGGATAACAGTGTCTGCTTCTGTTTAAAGTAAACATTATATATGTCCTGTGCACTTACTGCACTAAAAGTTGCATCTTTAAAACCTTTCCAGATTCTACTTGGTTGACTGCAACAACCGAACAATTAGTGGATAATGATACTAAACTTATTTGCAGTTGGAAATGTCCGTATCCTGTCCGGTGTGGCAATTAGTATTGTACTGTGTGATTTAAAATGGGGATATGTTTGGAAGAGGACAGAAACATACATTACTTTACAGTTAGATTTGTTTTGTGGTCATATCAAATGTTTTAAGCACATGAAAGCATGGGCATTGCATTTTTTAAGTCTTAAAGTGGCTCACTCTGGACATGATTGCAGAAGAGTAGAGCCACCATGTTAGTGAGCTGAAGAGTCCTATACAGCAGGACCGTGAACTGTGTGATTAACTACACACCATAGATTCTGATGCCGTGCCCTCGGCCCAGCAGCTGCAAAACCATCCGCAATAAGATAAGGGTAAAGCCAAAGAGAAGTGTCTTCGAGAGGATTAAGAGCAGCATTTTTCAGACTCATAAAGCAGCAGCTGTGTAATGGCTGCTTTTCTGATTTTATGTACAATGTATATTATGTATAATTCATTAGGGAATCCCCATGGACTTTGAAATTATACAACTTTTTATGCAAGCTGAAATAATGTAAAGCTAGACAGTGTGCAAAAAGATTTACTAACCAGAATTTCATAGACAATTAAAACACTTTTGGGGGGATTTGATGTTTAAATACAACTAGCTTATTGATTTTGCATTATTACATGAGGAAAATAGTTTGAAAGCAGCTAAATAGTTTTATCATTGATTGAAATGGAACCCCTCAGTCTTCTCTTTGGTAGACTGATCAATAAATCAAACGTTTTATCCATAACGACAGTTAAAAACATCACCAGCATCACTGTAGTATATATTATAATTTATCCAGCAATAACTTACTGTACAAGATGAGAACCACATTCTCCAGGCATTCAGGACATTATGTTCCCTCTCTGTGTTTATAGTGTAATAGAATCAATAATTAAATGTAAATCCCAAATATAATATTGTCACAAAGAACAAGACACAAAGCATTGATTCAAACGAGTGTATTACAGTAACAATAAAATACAATTTTTAAAAATATGATTTAAAACAGATCTTAAAAAAATACATCTTATCAAAATACTACCATTCATCACAAAGATTATAAATCACACTAAATATATCAATTCCTATCATATAATAACAATGATTGTATATTTCTATTAAACTGATCTGATAAAATTGATAATGACAATGATATTAATTGAGTAATAATAAACTTGCAACAGTTGTCCACAAAACTAAGTGTATTAAAGTAACAATAAAATACAATTTTTAAAAATGATTTAAAACAGACCTTTTTTTAAAAAAAAAAACAACTTATCAAAATACTTCCAATTATCACAAAGATTATAAATCACACTAAAATATATCAATTCCTATCATATAATAACAATGATTATATATTTCTATTAAACTGATCTGATAAAATTGATAATGACAGAATGTTATTAATTGAGTAAAAATAAACTTGCAACAGACATCCACAAAACTAAGAGCATTAAAGTAAACAATAAAATAAAATTTTTAAAAATGTGATTTAAAACAGACCTTTAAAAATAAAACATCTTATCAAAATACAACCAATTATCACAAAGATTATAAATCACACTAAATATATCAATTCCTATCATATATTAACAATGATTGTATATTTCTATTAAACTGATTTTATAAAATTGATAATGACAGAATGTTATTAATTGAGTAATAAACTTGCAACAGACATCCACAAAACGAAGATGAGAAAAAGCTGGTTGCATAGTTGTAATTATTAAATTGTCACCAAATCTATGTATTAAAAGTACAATGTTTATGTGTAGAAATGGAAGCGTTGCTCTGGTTGCCTTGCAATCTTCAATAACTGCTGGATGAACTTTTTCAGGAGGCCCAGGACTATGTGAGCTAAACGTCCTGCGTCCTCATAAAGCTCAAGTGGCTGAGAGAAAATCAGCTCCAGGAAGTTTGTCATCTGGTCCTATTAGTGAGACACAGAATGGGTAACATCACGTAAAATAAAACCATGATATAAAGTGAACTGAAACGTTCGACACTCACTTGCAGAGCTGTGAAGCAATGCTGTGCTGCTGGCTCCCGGATATCAGTCTGCCAGCTGTTAATGTGCCTGAACAAACTGTCTAAGAATCCTCCATTCATCTTTGTGGAAAAAAAGAATAAGAAACTATCCATTTTAGAGAGGTACGAGAATTATTACAGGATGAGATAAAAACTGCTTACAGCTCACTTACAAAATCTGGTACAAAGCCACTTTTGAACCACCCCAACACGAGGATCTCATACATGACATCCAGGAAGTTTAGTTGCAGCTGCAGAACAGAATGTTATATGCTTTAGCATTTAATAACAATTAATTATCAATCATTTAAACATACACCAGCAAATAACACAAGAATTACCTATACCAAGAAAGATGATACATTTACCTGAAACTCGGACAACTCCATTTTAATCGAGTCCTGATAAGCTGGTTTCCTCAGGAACCCAATAACGGATTCATACGAGAGCTGCACCTTTTGAACATCCTGTCGAAACAAACCCCCACAATCGAATGCTTATTACACATGACCTTGTTCCTTTAGGTACCTGCTTCAGGTAACATGGTGAAATCAGTTACCTGTTTGTTCAGAGCAGCCAGATGCATCACCAGCTCTTTACCAGAGACAAAAAGCTGGTTCTGCAGCTGAATGCTGGACAACAGGGTCTGAATGAAGAAGAAAGCACAATGTCAGAACCAGAAGACATAACCCCATTATGAAAAAGATGGCACATAATCTGGACTCACAGAGAAGACCTCACGAAGTGCGCGGAGCTTTACAGCGATATCTTTAATGCCGCAGTATTGGAGGTGCCAACTAGGAACAAAATATCACCTTACTGCAATAAGAGTTAACCATCTATATAAAATAGTACTAAAATGACTTGAAGATGATCTTACCTGATCAGGGGAAGCTCAGAGTTTTCAGGAGAACTCTCTTCACTGCCCTGTAGAGACAATTCATGCATAAATTAGATTTTTGTGGCACCTGGAACTGAAGGGAACGACGCACAGGTAGAATTAAACACCAGACTTACCTTAAAGTCTGACTCTGAGTAATTCTCGGAGTCCTCATGTAGTGGTATAAAAAAAGTGAACTCCTCAGTCCGATGGTCAGCCTCCTCTGTTCCATCAGCAAACAGCTGCCGGTAATCCAGAGTCACCTCCTGAAAATATTGCTGGGAATAAAACATAAATGAAGACAATAAATAAACCAGACACAAAATAGAGCACCATAATTCTGTAATTACATCAAGGACCCGCATGAATTTACCATACGATCCACCAGCTGGACATTGGTGAAAGTCTCAAAGCGGCGACAGCACAGATATTCGGTCACCTTCCCAGAAACAGTCTTGAAAGAAAACAAATTGGATCAGACTGATTTGGACAAAAAAGGTGTGATTAGCAAATTAACCAAAGCCATAAAAAATCTCTCACCAGAATGGCACAGAATGCATCTTCCTGTGAGGTGTAACATGGAGAGTTCTGCAAAACAAAGTCATTTTAGACTAAATCTACAACTGCACAAGAATTCCCATCTGATTAAAATGAAGCTGGATGTGAATTCGTCTGCTTTTACCATATGGTTGAAATGGCGGATCTCAGTGGAGGAGAGCCACCACTGCACGACCTCCAACCCGTTTACCACATACATATAATATGTCTTGTAATTAAGTATCTATAAAACAAACACAGATTAGTTATTATAAACAAGAGAAGATGTTTCTGTCACAAGTACAACATTAGTTTTGATTACTACCTTGTTCTGGGAGTGGTGAGACTCCTTATGGAGGAACCCAAAGATCATGGACGAGAGGTTTAGCTCACCCTGGCCACAAAGCTGTAAATACAGTGAGCCAAAAGTTTTTTTAAGAAGTTTGTTCTCTAATAATGTGTCAAAAGTGATCATTACATTTATCCCATATGTAATCTAAAATAAAAGAAAGACTACCAAAATCACGGGTTCCTCTTCTGTTAATAAGCCAGTCGCCACCAGATGACAGTTTGACTTGTCAACCTTTGAAAAGAGAACACCAGAAAAAACAAATGAATAATTTGTAATAGTAGCATTACAGTTTTATTGTAATGGCATTTACCTGAGCGTCATCTCTGGTCTCCTCATTCGAGTCGTTGTTAGTCTCTTCAAGGTCTTCTTCACTGGTCTCCAGGTCTTCTCCGCTAGTCTCCTCTCGGTCGTCGGCACTGGGCTCCTCTCGGTCTTCGACGGCCTCCACCAGGTCTCCTTCGACGGGCTCCACCAGGTCTCCTTCGACGGTCTCCACCAGGTCTCCTTCGACGGTCTTCACCAGGTCTCCTTCGGCGGTCTCCACCAGGTCTCCTTCGGCGGTCTCCACCAGGTCTCCTTCGACGGTCTCCACCAGGTCTCCTTCGACGGTCTCCACCAGGTCTCCTTCGGCGGTCTCCACCAGGTCTCCTTCGGCGGTCTCCACCAGGTCTCCTTCGACGGTCTCAGCTTGTTCTTCTTCATAGTCTGTAATAAGCAGGGCTGGACTGGTCATATATAATAATGCTAAGATCCAATCCAAATTACTTTAACCAGTCAGTTTTTTTCCATGTTGCACTTCTATATAATTCAATATACATAAATTACAAGTCGGTTGTGCTTTGCTAATTATGAAGGGCCGGTCTAAACCAAAAATGCCAGGGCCGACTTTTTTGTCACAGTCCAGCCCTCGTAAAAAGACTGATCATAAGATTGTTGTAACAACTTGCATGTATGGTCATAATAAACATCCAGGAAACATGTACCATGAATTTTCATAGTAATTTGGCTACTTCACAGTTCCACTATGAAAGTACACACAGTTCTCTTGTAAAAGTTCCTGGTACATTTTATCCTGTGTATTTTTAAAGCAAATTTACAATGTAAATAAAAGAATACTGGTGGGTTTAATAATAAGTCTTCTGAAATAGGCTGTACACCACTAAGAAACACAGTGATGCTGAAACTATAGTTGTTTACTTTTGAATTTGGACCAATATTTGCAAATGTACTTGTATAGTTATCTACCATATTAACTCTAAGATACATTCAGACTTACATATAATCTTTAATTTACTACCAGTTATCAATACACGAACACAAAGCTCATGTATTAATAGTTAAACGGACCGAGAAGAGAGAGGGAACTCGCTACCTTGAGTGGCCGATAGGCGGACTCGGCGATAGATCCAATGGCCTAAAACCGCTACACCGGCGATGCACGCCAGAGTCCGGAAAGGCCCCCGGGGAAGAGTCGGCAGGAATTCGGTGAGATGCATGTGGGTTTGCAGCGTGAATGTTGTGTTGAAGTTAAATTTTGCTGAGCGCAGAACTTCTTCACCTTAGCAATAAAAGATCACTAATGAGGGTTCAACGCAGACGCTCCGGTCACGTGATCATCACCTAGGCAATTAACCAGTTCATAAAATCACAAATATGTTTGGCTTTATTGTAACATATTTGCCCGCATGTGATGCATTCTTAACAAGTAGTCATATATAGGCAGACTAAAAACAAATAAAACTGTTTAATAATCATTTAGATTTTAAAAGTTCACTTGCAAGAGTCGTTTGACTTCGACCGTCCAATACAAATTAAAGTGTCGATTCCTCCAGTTGAATCAATTCAACGAGTCGATTCTTAACCATTAAGTAGCAGTTCCTTCATAGAAATGAAGGTTCCAGCATCATCATCATTACACAGTACAGACAAAGAACAATCTACTGCAAAAATCTATTTGAATCCATTGAAATAATGTAAAATAACACATGAAAATAACACATATTTACACGTTTATAAAATAATGTTTAATGATACATGTTTCAATGCAAACATAAATCTTTCCAAGTTTCAATGCAAATATTAAAACCTTTTTACTTAAGTAAATAAGACAGTCTATTAATGAGTGTTGGATTAAGATAGAGAAATTAAAATAATTAGTCTAGTAAGTTTAAGATTAACTGCTTTACTGAAAACACTTCAGGTAACGTGAACTAAAATGCTAAAAGTTTTATGTATTCCGGGTTCAAGTTTATTAAAATTAAGTTTATGTTGTATTAATGTGTTTTTATTTGATTCTCAGGTAAAGCGAGACATACGCAGGGGTGTAGACGGGTGGGGGCGGTTTTAACAGGGGGAACGTGTCCTCTGGATGTTGCTCCACAGTGCACCTTTAGTCCAAGTGCGACCCCAAACTTATTTTAGGACTACGCCACTGCGCGGAACTTTCTATTAATAATATAATAAAAGGTTATTTGGTAAAGTTATTCGGGTGTTTTACAGAACAGCATAAACAAAATGTCCTGTCTCATTAACATCTTTATTTTGCTGGCTTATCTCAGTCTGTAGAATGTGTCATGAATTGCATTTAAATCTAAGTGTAACAGAAGGTGAGATATGGGGGATTAAAATTCGCGCACACGGTTTGACTTCATTTCCCACAATGCATCTGGGTAAAGACTCGGCAAATAATAAACAGAGGCAAAGATGGCGGCCGACAGTGATGTGAGTGTCCAGTTCTCAGTTCGAGCAGCTGTTATTAAACTCAAATCTAACGCGAGTGTGACATGTAATAACAATTCAATGTTTGTGTTTGTTTCTTATGTAGCCCGAGTGTGAGGTGTTTGAAATTACAGATTTCACCACCGCTTCTGAATGGGAAAGGTAAAGCTGCATTTAGGTGGAGAAAAATACAAATAAATAGATGAGTTTTTACGTTTATATACGTGAATGTTACGTGTGTGTGTTGTCTTGTTTCCGGTTCTGTATCAGTAAGTTTAAAAGTGTGTTTACGTGTCTTTCGTCATGGAGTCATCAGATGCTCGGTGGCTAATCAGATGTTTTGCTAACTAAAAGTTCTAATACACCCACATTTACGTTTCTATTAATAATTAAACATTGTTAATATTTAAACCGAACGTAAATTGAATGACTTTTACTTTCGAATTACATTTTAAACCTATTTTTGTTTAGGTTTGTATCCAGAGTTGAAGAAACCCTGAATGACTGGAAACTGATTGGCAGTAATGTTGGAAAACCACCAGAGAAGGTGATGGACTGGGACTAAAGTAATAGTGTCATACTGCTATTATTTACTATTTTAGCATTTTCTGCACACTTTAAATGGTTAAATTAGAATTTATTATAAGTCATTTAAATGTTCAATGTATAATTTACAACTTTCTATGTTGTGTCTCTGGTTTCCTCCCATAATCCAAACACTGGTGTACTGATGCATAATGTACTAAACTGGTGTACTGATGCATAATGTACTAAACTGGTGTACTGATGCATAATGTACTAAACTGGTGTACTGATGCATAAT
>JAOUQU010231810.1:0-11566 GCA_028566735.1 Ammoglanis amapaensis
GGTAGGACGTTAATGTTTGGAGCAGAGTTTTCCGTCCGGATGCCCTTCCTGACGACAACCACCAGTAAGTGGTGGGACCTTGTGAGACTACTGGACAATTTCACATTTCCAACCAACCTAGTGCATGTTTTTGGACTGTGGGAGGAAACCGGAGTACCCAGAGGAAACCCACACTGACACAGGGATCGAACCCGGGACTTCTTGCTGTGAGATGACAGTGCTAACCACTCAGCCACCGTGCCGCCCTGACTGTTTATAGTTTACCTGTAGAAAACTGTAGCCACAATGTTTTGTGTTATTATTGAATGTGTTACCCTGACCAGGATAGGTCATTGTAAGGGCAAGTGAGTACACAAATTTGCGTTTACACTTTCTATCCTGACATGGTAGTGATTACAGCGTATGCAGTTAATAAAACAGGAACTTTCTGAAATGATATGAATATTAATCAATGTTTAAACAATACAGATTCATAACATTAGAGTTTGTAGTTCTGTGCCAACAAATAGCTTTTGATCACAAGTCCAGTTTTCTAACCTCGTCTGCCCCAACAAAAGATTGTAGTTATTAAGCGAAAGTATTAATCTTAGTCATTTTAAAATATTTTTTTTATAGTTGTGGATCATTCCCAGTATTATGGGCAGTTCACTTTTGTACCTCTTGTCTGATGACCAGTGGGAGGGCATCACAGCATGGGTCTACGGCTCTGGACTGTCCGGTTTGTTCATCATGTCTACCACGTTTCACACTGTCAGCTGGAAGAAGAGCCACCTGCAGTAAGTATTTATATTACATAACAATCATACAACAATCATATCAACCATCAAATAACAATCAACACAACCTTTTTATGTTTTGTAAAAAAAATATATATTGTTCATGGATCTCTAGACTGTATGTTATTTATCAGATAACTATTTAAATTCTGAATCATGGAGTTGTTGGACACCCCGCCCCCCCCCACCCCGATAAATACCTCTTTACCAATAGTACCCTCACACATGCAGGACCCACTACCCAAAAAAACACTTTTAGCTTATATAAAGACTATTTAAAAAAATGTTAGAAGTCATATTATTTGTTTCTAAAAAGACATGTTTTTTGTACCACGTTTTTAGCTGTTGACTAAAGAATAAAGTTAATATTGTTAGTATTGTTACTATTTGGAATTACATTTAAAGACTGTGAGGATTGAGTCTTTTCTACTTTCATGTCAGCTACTTTTGTTGTTCTATTCCAGGACAGTTGAACAACGCTTCCACATGTGTGACAGGATGGTGATTTATTTCTTCATTGCTGCTTCATACGCCCCCTGGTGGGTATAAGCAGTCTCAGCAATTGCATGCCATACTTTGTCAACATACTGTATATATGTAAATATATATATTATATTATATATATATATATATATATCCATGTGTGTGTGTGTGTGTGTGTGCATGCGCGGACGCACTTACCCATTTTCAGTCGTTCCTGACTGCTCTGTGGATTGCTACCAATCCCCAGAGTTTCACTCAGCAAGTGAAATGGCAGGGAATTACTTTGCATTTCATTGCAAAGTATGAAATGCAAAAAAATAAAACAAATTTCATAATTATTTAATTGTGAAGTTAATAGTCCAACCTTTTTTTTCATCTGTGCCATTCTTAAAACTTGAAACAAAGATCTCCACAGAGACACACTGTGTGTGGAAAAACAAGAATAGAAATTAGTTTGAAGAAAGCACTGCTTGTGATGCCGTTGCCCCAACATCTGCAGACTAATGCCTCAGGAAAAAAAGAGCACCAGTAAGAGCATACCGGTAGAAAACTTTCTCAGTTTCTTTCAGACACAGCTCTGGCTTTTGTTACTGTAGTACAGTATTATTTAAATCTGCTCTCCAAGTGCACTTCCAATTGTTTGTAGGTCTATTTGGTATCTAGGCAGATATAACCTGTAACATGTGTTGACATGACAGATGAAGGAATTTAGTGTTGTTTAATGTTTTTTTTGTGCAGGTTAAACCTGAGGGAGCTCGGCCCCTGGGCAGCCCATATGCGCTGGCTTGTATGGATTATGGCCTGTGTAGGCTCAGCATACGTTGTCTTCTTTCATGAAAAGTATGTTTTTAATAGAGCTAAACCTTAACCAGTGCCTTTGCAGAACATACTTGTACAGTAGTTACAAGTGTGCTATACCTCTTTTAGGAATAAGATTCTGGACTTGATTTGTTACACAGTTATGGGAGCTGTTCCTGCCTTTGTGCTTCTGTCAATGGTGAGAAAGAGAACAAATTTATCTGCACTAATGTTTTATGTAAAACAATGCAACATTTAAAATAATTGAAATACACTACACTAAAATGTTTGTCATGTAGTAGCATGAGAATTTCTCATCTCAAACTATTTATTTAAACACCAACAACAACAACAAAAAAACATCAACGTATCAATAATTTGTCACGTGCCCTTGATCATCAGTTATATATCGACATCTGATTCAGTTCAATTCATTTCAGTCTTTTTCAAGGGCTGCAAACTACCATCTTTTTCAATATTTGTTTAATGTTATAGTCAACGTACATACTTGCACTGTGAAAAGGAATCATTTTAATTCTTATGTGTATGGTGACAATAAAATACTAGTTTATGAGCATTCAAATGATTAGAGACGGTTCATATGTAAAAGTTAAAGTGCATTTTAAATTTTGCAATGATTTAAAATACTTGTATCATGTATGAAGGAAAAAAAAAGTCGATCAATGCTGCTGTATACCACATCTTACTGCCTGCTTATCAGATGACTTATTTAAATAAAACTGTCTGGTTGTATTATGTTTTTACCCAGCCTGACAGAGAGGGTGTGTTGGAGTTGTCAATGGGCGGAGTCTTTTACTGCTTGGGTGTAGTCTTCTTCAAGAGTGATGGCCTCATCCCATTTGCTCATGCCATTTGGCACGTCTTTGTGGCTATCGGAGCGGCGATCCATTATTATGCTATCTGGAAGTACCTTTATGCAACTGGGAGCAGCCAGATTAGTCCCAGGTGACACACGGTAGACTGTAAGTTGTCGAGAAAGGTGAAAACACTAAATGCCAGTATTTTTATTTCAAAATGGATCTAGTTAATTATCTTATTGTTATATTTGAAAAGAATTATTTTTGGATACAGAGCTGTGCTCTAGTAGATTAAAATGATGATTGATTTATATTTTAATTTAATGTGTAGATTTTTTTTAAACGTAAGATGTCATGCAAGTACCTCATTAATGTTCAAGTTTCCATTTTCATAGTTCTGGTCTCTTTTTGACACCAAACATTCACAAAAACTGACCGGTCATCTGCATGTTCCACCACATTAATCCATACCACGTCAGATGTTGGCTGCACTTTAACACACCGTTCATTAATCATAGTCTTGAATATCTCCTTTATCTTGATTTATTTAAATGTGATTTATTACTCTTTCGTACCACTGTGTTTTTACACGGAGAGGAATTTGTCCTCCAGATTGAACCAAAACCACATTTACACACACCAGTGAGCACACACTAGAGGGCAGTGAGAATATGGTCTGCAAAGAGCAATTGGGGTGACCTGTCGGCTCTCTGAATCGAACCAGCAAGCATCCGATCACAAGCCCAGTTCTCTAACTGCCAGATCACACTTACATGATCATGTAGGCTACAGCTAAACCCTTCACTCGAAAAACATGTTTTTACCCAAAATGAGCAAAACTGAGGATACATCTGAACACAGCATAAAAAAAGAAATGTAATCCCATCTGAGCATTTTGTATGTAATCCCTAGAACATTTTTCGCTGATAAATTCACAATTCGAGGTGACAAGACTCGTGATGACATATCACGAATTTCAAAAGCAATGTTTTGTGTCCTTGTAATGGGAGTCAAATTCTCCACACGAGCTTCAAGTAGGAAGGAAGTTAGAGTGGCTGAGAAGGAGGTCACTGATGGCTCTCATGTGCTGTGGCAATGCCGCGTTAGTATCTCTGTGCCAGCGAGGGCTCTCACTTTGAGTCGATGGTGCCAGTACAAACTGTGCCACGTTAGGAAGCTTGAGGAGGTTCATAAGTTCATGGGCTCGTGTAACTATCTCCTCACAGTCCTCCTCACTGAAGCATGAGGTCACTGCTCCACTGTGGGCAAAAACACGCATCTTGGACAGGAACAGAGATGCTCTGAAAGACAAATGTATTATAAATAGACTTTTGCTTTATTCTATCTGTCCCTTTCTACTACAATATCTTCCTTTACTTTGTATCATGACACTGCCCACACTACAAAACAATGTTTACATATATTCTGATTGAATAGTCAGACTTACCGAGGAATGAGGTCCTGACTGCGGGATGC
The DNA here is from genome assembly GCA_028566735.1 of Ammoglanis amapaensis. Taxonomy (NCBI): domain Eukaryota; kingdom Metazoa; phylum Chordata; class Actinopteri; order Siluriformes; family Trichomycteridae; genus Ammoglanis; species Ammoglanis amapaensis. The sequence goes on from JAOUQU010231810.1 coordinate 4,352, forward strand.
CAACTTTGCCAGTGCAGTCATGAGCACAGTAAGCAAACGTGGGGAGTAGCGTGGTGGATTTGCAAACTGCCTCACCTGTGTGATCTCAAACAGTATTGGCTCAAGTCCCTCAAAAAATGAAGTTATTAGTTCCACAGTGCAGCGAGAGTCGTAGGAGAGAGACAGATACTCCCCTATTACCCACACCTAAAATATGGATGTACACGAATGCTGGAAATGTCATTTTTATTTAAATAAACAGCAATTAATAAAGAAAATTATTTGCATATAATGTATTTCTGTGTATTTTGGATCTTGTTAAAATGTCAATAAAGCAAAAGAAAAACATCATGTTTTATACTTTGGTTAAACTCATGACACTGTAATTACACATAACATACAGTTCATTAATTTACAAGTTTGTGAATGCTGCTGTTTAAAGTGAATATCGATTCATCCTAAACGAACCATCCAAGTGAATTGATTCATATTGATTATTTCTAAATCGTTACATCCTCATTAAATAGTCATGAACAAATTTGTATCGATATTTGTATCTTGTATCGTTTTGGACTGTAGAAAGCTCTTGAAGAAAACTCATGAAGACGTGGGAAGCACATGCAATCTCCACACAGAAACCACCAGGGATTGAACCCAGGACCTTACTGTAGGGACGACAGTGCTACCCATTATGCCATGTACCACCTTGGTTTATTTAGAAGTAGAAGGACATTGTACTAATTCTTGTCATGTCACATTACAACCCAGTCCTAGTCTCCATCCGTGCATCCATTATCTAGTTTTACCAGCACTTAATCCTATTTAGAGTTACGGTAAGACATGCACAGGACAGAAACACCAAGCACCTGAACAGGTCGCCAGTTTGTTGCAGAATATAGAGACAAGCACACACACAGGACAATTTCAGTATCTCCAATTTACCCTATCGGCATGTCTTTAGAATGAGGGAGGCAACCAGGGCACCTGGAAAAAACCCAGCATTGTGTCAGTATTTACTGAACATAATTAACTTGTTATTAGAGATCATCATAGCAAACCTATAGTGCTATTTGTTAACCCCCCCCCCTCCCCCCAAAGGAAATTCTTTCACATATAAATGACTTGATCTTGCCACTCACCACATGTGTGTAGAAGTCCTCTTTAGTGTAGATGTTGGTTGTAGTGCCTGCAAACTCCAGCAGCTCCTTGTACTGATCAACAATCTGTGGTGGATGAAGCTTGCACAGGGTCCGCAGGTGTGTGCTAAATACTCTACAAGAATTATAGTTGGACAAAGAACCAAAATTTGACGAATCGGTTTTTAATAATTGGCAACTGTTAGATAATGAGCCTTCCACGACTAACCTGTGCACTTCAGTGCTAAAATTCTTTACGTTGTATAGGAGACTGCTTCTTTCTAGAAGCACCAGAACCAGTTGGTTCATAAGCTTTCCATCAGCCATCTACACACACAAACAGTCAGTAAACTAATTTGAAGTCCTTCACCATTACCAGAAAGACTTTATTTTAACTTGGTTATGGAATTCTTAACTAAAGTATTTTTGCGGATGGAATTAAAAATGGTACGAGGCTGAAAAATGCATCACAAAAGAAGGACACAATGTGAAAATGTTTGTTCTTAAAATTGAATTCTATAAAAGTGAATATAGTTAAAAGAGGTGTGGACATTATTGGAAAACACTGCTTACATTTAAGGAAGTCTAGGGTAGAGTGGAGGGTTTACAATGTCCTTTAATATGACTTAATAGGGTAATCAACGTGCCCCAGTTTACTTGAAGGTTCATGTGACGATTGTTACCTGAGTAATTGTATTGAAGTAAACATGCAGAAGTACAGGGACGATCTGGGCACAGCGCACCACACGTGGACTCTCGGCCATTCCCTCTAAGGCCTTGTGAAGTGTACTTAACCTGAAGATCAGCACAATGAAGTTAGAGACCGTCACAAGACAAAAATCACATGCTTAATTGTCAAAAGTCCAATTTTCTGCACAAATAACTCACTATTACTATTGCAAGGCCATCTTCAGACTTATTTTTGTGAGGGTTTCCACAACGAAGCTTTGCTCTTAGTTCACTTGCACATCACTTATGCTGGCAACTAAAAATAAACATGTTGTCTCGCAGCAATCCTCTTTCAGAGACATATGGCACTTTATTTAATTTTTTATTGTTTCACACACTGATTATATCCACGAATTAATGTTTCTGGTTACACAAGATTCATCAGACTAAATGCATGTTTTTGGACTGTGGGAGTTCCCCACTAGAGTTCCCAGAACATACCCAAAAAGACGTCCTCACCTGAGCTTCCGACCAAACCCTTACCTTTTGATAACAACTGTTCTAGTACAATACTTTAATCCAATAAACTGCATCCTCTCCTCCCTATCTGATGGAGGGAGATCCACTAGGCTTCTCTGCTGCTGTAGAACAGTGCCCCCGGCTGTCTAATCGTGGCGGAGGTACTCATGGTATACTTTTAGCCCGCTGTGAGATTCTGCAATGGGGTATGTATACAAGTGTGTAGCATAACGGTATATTAGAACCTGTCGATGGTGTCTCCACTGCCTGCTTCTGGTCGAAGGATGTAAAGGAAGAATCCTCTGTATGAAGGCTGGCGGAAGGCTTCCAGAGAAGACGCAATCCTGGAACCTTGCTGATCCCAAATGACTCGTTCATGGGCCTGATAGCACGCCGACCTACAGAAGGATTAAACGCAGAGAAATGAAACAGAGATGGAATAGAGATGTTAACATACATATATTACAATATAACTATTAAAGAAATTCAGAATGAAGTGTAATAATCAGTGTTCATCATCATCAACCTGCAATTTGGATTTAGAATAAAGTTGATCCAACCTGTGCTGAAGGTCTAGCGTTGCAGCCAGACAGGGAAGATCTAATAGCGAGTGAAGTAACTCGATTGCTGTTTCAGGAGCCAAAAGAGATGGCAGCAGCTCTATAAACTCCGAGATCAGCCCTGGACTGTTCCATGCTAGAAACTTGAAGCCAAACGGATATGACAGGAGCAGAACATCACCGATAAAAATACAGATTAAAAGTTGATGGAATAGAAAAATTACCTTAAGAAGGTTGGGGAAGCTTTGTCTGTAGATTGGTACTTTATCCTGCAAAACTTTTATGTTGAGGAGGCAGAACTGGATAAATTCAAAGGCCAGGAAGGTCTCATTAAAAAGTTCAGCAGGAAAGCGGGTAAAAAGTTGACCGAGGACTGCTTCTGAATCGACCGCAGCGATCTCACCTAAACAAAGAACAAAACCAAGAGGAATTAAGTGTGGCACTGAAACAACAACAAAAAACATTACGTCTATCCATCAGTTATGCCACTGTGCACCCAAAAAAGGTGTAATTTGGGATCAGCCTTCAACTACAAATTCACAAATTCAATTTTTATTTGTCATTACACATATACTGATGTACAGTACAACGAAATGTTTCTCTTCGCATATCCTAACTTGTTTGGATGTTGGGGTCAGAGCGCAGGGTCAGCCGCAGTATGGCGCCCCTGAAGCAGACAGGGTTAAGGGTCTTGCTCAAGGACCCAGTAGTGGCCGTGTAGCAAAGCCTGGATTTGAACTCCCAACCTTTGGGTTCACAGCCCAATGCTCGCCCACTAGGATACACTGTCCCCTAAAATGATCAATGGTGCCGACTTGGCCCGGATTCGAACCCAGGTCCTTGGATTGGCAGCCTGCCGTCTATGTAACGCAGCACTAGACCGGAACTATTGTATCCGAGCTATTACTTATAATAGATAATGACTAACTATTAATCATTATACAAGCATTAACTATTCTATGCCATAATTTAAAGTTGTAAAGGTTTATATTTAATGTGGCCAAACTAAACGTGTTAAACTAAAAACAGTTATAGCTCAGTGGTTAAGCGACTGTGCTAAAGATCAGAAAGTCACTGGTCGAAGCGAAACTTTCAGCAAGTTGCCACCGTTAGGCCCCTAAGCAAAGTCCTTATGTCTCAATAGCTCAAAATAGTGTTCTGATGTAATTGTAAGTCGCTTTGGCTTTTTGCTTAATGCTGAAGAATTAATGTAAATGATGTCCAGATCCAAACTTTTGGGCCAGTCATAGATTAGTGGTTAGAGTACAAGAGTTCACTACTGTTAGGTTGCTGCTGTTGGGCCCTTGAGCAAGGTCATTAAAGCACAGTTGCTTGGACTGTACATTAAAGCAGTACTGCAAGTCACTTTGGATGAAGGCGTCTGGAAATGCTGAAAACTACTGCAGTTGCTTAGATGAAGCCACTTGCAAACAAGTACACATTAAAACTCAGGCTAGATAATGACTAAATGAAATGAATTCAATTAACCACATCAATACAATTTTTTATACTTTATTGGCAATGCTGTACTGAGCATTGTTACATGTTATTATATAATTATATTACATGTTACCCTGCAGGTATGCAGACTCTTTATATCCCTTATATAACGTCATACATGATGATAACAAAACAGGAATTAGCGTTGACATTTTTGGGAGCACATCAGAATGTCTTTGAGTCAAAAAATGGTGTTTGACTCATGGGTGTAGACGGCAGACACTCACTGTGGTTAAGGTAGAACTGAGCAATGGGTAGTAGAGCTCGAGCAAACCCCAGGTCTGAACTCAGCCTGCCATATAGGGCTTTAATACAAGGAAAAGCACGGTACACGTAGGATGCATCCTCACTGCAAATGATGTCCATGATGGCCACGGACTCCAGGACGCACTAGAAAAAAAGAAAACAAAAACTCATAATAGTCTTATAACTAACATTTGGATTAGTGACTACAGCACCTAGGTTAAATAGATTACAAGCTATATGTTTTTATTGTTAACAATTATAAGAAAAAGAAAAGGTCAAACTTATAAAATTCAACTATTAATGCCTTCATGTATTAGCAGTGTAGCTAGAGATTCATAAAAAAATTGGAACAAACATTTGGCAAACAGCTTACCACAGACTATTTCCTTTAATTGAACAAACTCAGTAAAAACGAAGAAGTAAATATGAAGAAGAAGAAGAAGGTTTTATGTAATTTAGAGAAAAAAAACTGGCTTACTGCTTTCTGTAGCTCTGCGTCGGTTTTCTTCGTGGCCTCTACAATAAAACACCAACTTTATAATCATAAACACCTAATAATAAAAACACCTTGTATTACAGAAACGCTACTGAACGTACTCCGGTCGCTCTGTTCAATGAGCCGGTGACAATACTCGAAAGCTTTCTCTCGGAGTCGCTCCTTCGGTGGAAGGAGTCGGCTGGACGAGGATGTAGCCGAGACCATGGACATGACTGAGCTGTCCAACTCGGATCGATCATCTACAGTGAGAGCAAAGAACAATGCACTCAATGACTATAACCCGTAAAAACACACTGAAATTCAGGCAAACGGTATAACACACGACCCTAAAGCACATTCACACAATTAAAAATGATTTCAGGCACTATAAACAATCAACATGAGTGTGGGAATTAGATTTGAAGTCATTTGAAGTAGAATTTAACAGGCTCTGTAATTAGGTTACCAGGTAAGGAAAGTGGATTATGGTGATTGGTTATTGACTTGTTGGGAAAAAATCAGTCAAAGCAGACAAAAATTGAGAGTTTTTGATATGAGGCATACCTAATCCAGCTCATGGACATTACTAACCAGTAAGTATAAACTTATTACAAAACTATTTCAAAACAAAACAAGGTAGGCAGAATATATGATAGGTTAAGAATTTATTTCAAAAGAATTTTAAACCTTTCCCATTAGTACTCCAAGCAAAATCTAAAGTGTGGAAACACTGAGTATGGCTTAATTGTTTGTCTTTACATTACATATAATTCCATATAACTGACCGTCCATAACCTAGGAGCCAAGATACAGGGATATTAATCCAAATGTTATTAGCCGGTTTAAACCTCACCTCTGCCAGTGTGCTGCTGTTAGGCCCTTGAGCAAGCCCCTTAACCCTCAATTTCTCAGACTATCGTAAGTCGCTTTGGATAAAGTCGTCTGCTGAAATGCTGAGAGTACAAGCTGTAGCCTAGTAGTAGTAGTAGTTAGGGGACTATATTAACAATGCAAAGAATGCTGGTTCAAGACCAATCATTGTTAGTTGTCACTGTTAGGCTTTTGAACAAAGTCCTTTAATTGCTCAGACTGTAATTGTTAATTAAGGTAAGTCGCTTTGGATGAAGGCTTTGCTAAAATGCCTAAAATGTAAAATAAAAAAATTATTATTTTGCCCCTCCTCCATATATAAACTAAATTATGAAGTCTGACTGCCATTGTATTCATACATGCATATCTTACTTATATAACCAGTTTCTAGATAAAATTCTAGATATAATTTTAATAAAGGTAATCTCCAGGAGCAGAGTTGGGCATGAATGAACAGAAAGAAGAGCATTTGGTCAGTCAAGTCAAGCTTGCAGCTCACTGCTTACCTTGGTGTGCAATATGAGTGACCTGTGTTCTTTTTGGGGCTAGCAAAAGTAAAAGTTATATCAGATGACTGTAAAGATTTCTCAAAGCAGTCATCCAAGCTTTTTTACACATCGAGCAAGTAACCTTGTGTTTTATGAGTTACCTGCTTCGTTGTTGGCATTTCCACCTGTGTCATAGGTGAGCAGCCAGCTCCTAAGCATGGAGAAAGTGTACATGTTCATCCACTGGTCCTCAGTATAGCTCTGACCCAAACATAACACGGTGAAGAAATCTCCAGCCACTGCTCCATCCACTTCAGTCATTAGTGCTGGCTGAAGAAAAAGTCATTGATAGATTGTTTAATGTGTTCAACATTATAACTTACAAATCAGCAATGAATGCACAATTTAAATATCTCAAACCGTTTTATTGTGGAGCAGGAATTAAATTCTAAAGGTAGTTCAGTTATAATTATATTATAATATAATGTCGCCTTGCAACAAGTAGCCTTGGGTTAGATTCCCACATAAGGCAATCCAGGGCTTTGTGTAGAGTTTGCATGTTCTTGCTACACTCTAAAGACATGCAGTCAGGTTAATTGGAGATATTGAAAACATCCTCTATGTACCAGACTGGTCATGTATGTATCTCTGTACCAGACTGGTCCTGTATCTCTGTACCAGACTGGTCATGTATGTATCTCTGTACCAGACTGGTCATGTATGTATCTCTGTACCAGACTGGTCATGTATGTATCTCTGTACCAGACTGG